>JAEANM010012044.1:0-14989 GCA_017656035.1 Myanophis thanlyinensis | reverse complement strand
GATCCTACAACCAATCAGGATACGTGCCCTTCCCACAGGAACAGGAAGCAAGGTCATAGTGTAAGAGAGGATATAAACCTTCTTTCCAAATAGCTCCATGTTTCCAGTGTCTTTATCCCCACTTGGAACTGAACCCAGATGGACATTTCTTCCAACACAGCTTTCTAATTACCCTCAATCTTTAAAAAGCACCAAGACCATACCATATGATCTGCTATTCCAACAGCTACTCAATTCAGAATATACTGGAAACCCCAGTCTTATAGAGGAAGTTATTTGTGCACCATCGTGACTTGGTCTCAAAAACTGCTATGAATGCCTGCCTTTTAATTTCATGAAATTGTGCTCTTCGAGGGAGACAATTGTTTGTGACATTTGCAGAAATTTTACAGGAAAAGCTCATTTCACTACAAGCCTGAGATTCCATTTTCTTTTCCTTTCTTTTTCCTTTTTCTCTTTTCTTTTAATTGGCACAAGTCAGTGGTTGTAAGAGCCAGAGCAAACATTTCTTTGGGCCTCCACTTACATCCAGTATGTTTCTTATTACCCTTTAGACAATTTGGAGGAGAAAACTGAAAGGAAAGACATTTTCAGAACCAAATCAAAGGGAAAATCCTTACGTTTTAAGAGATGGACAGCGAAAAGACCCATAGAGAAGCAGAGACAAGATTTCTACAAGTTTTTAAAAGCTGGAATTCCGTGCCCCAGAATGAACAAAAAACGAACTTTCAGGTTATGAGCATTTTGTAGAAAAAACTGAAAGAACTGGAGAAAAGTTTACAAGAATGGTTGAGAAAACACAAAGATGCTGATATCACAAAGCCCAAAGCTATCTGAACATACAAGTCTGAAGGTTATTAAACCTAATCACAAATTTGGCAGAAAGGAAGTGAAAAAAGACAGTAGTGATGGATTTCTGCTGGCAGCTTTATATTTGGGTTCAGGCTTCTAATGGTGCCAAGGGAAACAAATAATGAAATTGCTAACATGCAGATGGGAGAGTTTGATTTGTAAAGCATTCCAGAAAGATATCAGTTGAAAAAGTCCAGGGTGGGAATTATTTTCTAGCTGTTATTGTTACTTAGCTGGGCATCTCAAAAAAAAAAAAAAAAAAAAAAAAGGCTTGTGGTTTTTGGAGTCACCCTACCCTCATCTGTCTTTGGGACAAGGGAGTGAATTTTTGGACATCTGGCAGCCCCGGACAAAGATTTCTAGAACATGCATAGAATATAAAACTGCTGTGAGCTCATTTCCTGATTGCAGTGTGTTTTCCCTGATGCTGGGGCTAATGTGGAACAGCCATGCAATCAACCAAAATAAGACCTTTTCCCACAAGCTACTTGATATCAGAGATGGGTGAATTTCCCAGGTTCAATTTCTCATTATTTCAGGGGATTTGAGGTTGTTGTTGTTTTTCTTTAAAAAAAAAAAAATCCATACAATTTGTTGGTATTTTGATTTGCATTTTTCTTAAGTGATCTTTCTTGTTTGCCTTATGTACATGGTTTTAACACAGCTTTTTCCCCTAATATGCTTTTGTACATGGTTTTCCTAAATACACACATTTTTGTACAATTCCCCCCCCCCTTAACAAACTTTAAGAAATTAACAGAGTAGCATTGCAAAATTCAAATACGGATAGTTCTCAACTTACAACAGTTCATTTCATAAATGAGATTACAACGGCACTGAAAAAAGTGATGTATGACCATTTTTTCACACTTATGACCATTGCAACATCCCTGTGGTCAAAACTCAGATGCTGGGCATCTGACTCATATTTATGACACTTGTACTGTCTTGGGCTCATCTGATCATCTTTTGCGACCTTCTGATAAGCAAAGTCAGTGGGGAAGACAGATTCACTTAGCAACCGTGTGACTAACTTAACAACTGCAGTGATTCACTTAACAGTTGTGACGAGAACATTTGTAAAATGGGACAAAGCTCACTTAACAACTGTCTCGCTTATCAACAAAAATCTCGGGTACAATTGTGATCCTAAGTCGAAGACTACCTGAAACTGAAATTTGGTTAGTTAGTTAGTTAGTTAGTCTCCCAATTAGCAAAAAAGTAGTTAACTTTGCCTTTAAAAGTGTATTAATAATATTTCTTATCAGTATTTGAGATTAAACTGACAAGGCATTATGCAGAACCAGCATTTTCTGGAGAGCACTAAGTTTGGGAAGCTGATATTACGAATGCCTTTGGGGGAAGGATGCAATTTAATTGGGAGACCTCCTAATGATATTATCCTAATCATATTATGCTAAAGTGCAGTTTACAAACCATGAATTTATCAGTTTATGAAAGACAGAGTAGAGTAGAACACAAGTAGTGAATAATACAGTATGTACCTAAATTTATAATTATAGAGATTATATTTAAATATAAATTATATTTAATAAATTAAGACATTCAAATTTTATGGGTGGCTAATGAGTTCGTGTGTCATTACCCAAGGAAAAACCAATGTTACCCACTTTGGAGTAATTTACCCAGGTATGGAAAGCACTCCTTTAAACAAATGCTTTTAAAAATTTGTTCATTATGACCACAAAGGTTAGAAGTTCTAACTTATCTGCAGCTGTAAAATAAAGGTGATTTAAAAAAAAAAACTGTCCTCCTAGATTTAATTCTAAAAACAAACAAGAATAACCCAGAATGGACAACCAGAAGTCTTTAGGACATACCATAGACATCTGATAAAAGCCACCTTTCTTCTACCAATCCCCATCATACACAATGATGTCATGGCACGCATGACACCCTTGTCTTCCTTCGTTTCCCCATGAATGGCCATGGCATCACACTATTGCAATGGAGAGCAGGTTTTCAGATTATCTTTTCATCCTTCACAATTTATTATACAGGCCCTGATTATGCTCAGCATCTCTGCTCATTGTTTTCTCTTCCTTGTCTCATCTTCCTGTTGAATTCCATTCCAAACTTCTCATTAGCTCTTTTTGTTCATTCACTCAGCATGGAGGGGTCATCTAATGAAATGAAGTGGCAGGTGTACTTCTCATACCAGACAGAATTCTGACAATTTCTCACAAGATGGATACCTTATCTGGCTGAATGTAAAAGGAAGAAGAAGAAAAAAAAAGCTTCTTGGATGAGAAGTGAAACTTCTTCCTCAAGGAAAAAAACAGTCCAGCTGCCTTTTGAAAAAAAAGCATCTTTGAGAAAATTAACTGATGGTAAGGTTAAGCTAAACCTTGAAGATCAGAACCTGTATACCTTTGAATGCCAGTTGCTGGGCTACATTACAGGACTAGGTACAACACGGTAGCCAGCCAGCAGGGTTGGATTATATGCAGGTAGGCCTCAGTTTACAACTCACTTTTTGTGACCTTCTGAGAGGAAAGTCAAATGGGGAAGCCATATTCACTTAACAGCCATGTTACCGATTTAACAATTGCTGTGATTCACTTAACAATTGTGGAAAGAAAGGTGGTAAAATGGGACAGAACTCACTGAATGACGGTCTCACTTAGCAATAGAAATTTTGGGTTTCAGTTGTGCTCGTGAGTTGAGAACTACCTGGAGGGTCTGAATTATTAGAAGATAGGTTAGATGGGAAGGAGATGCAATTTACAGCAGAAAGCATGTCTTCCAGTTTTTATTCAGAGAGGCCACCAAAGCCTTAGTCAATAACTTCTTGGAGGATAAGCCTACTCAGAGCTACCCAAATGGGTGTACACATTGTCTTCACTGTCAAAACCAACATGTGTCTGAATATGAATAATTGAGCTGAATGTGATGTGATCAAATGCAATTAGGCCCTGTGGGTGGGTTTCAGTTGCATCTCTTTGCAAAGAGAGAAATTTCGGTGGCCTACAGTCCAATCCAGCAGAGCTCTTCTTCTGTTTCATAACATCAACATAACATGCTAGAAGCTTCAGAATGTAATTTGATGCTGCAATCAATACACACATCCAAACACGCTCTGGGTAACAATCAAGGCAGAAGTAAGATGATCGATGGCAATTCTTCAGTGGGTGACAAAAGAGAAGATAAAAACCAAAGCACTCTCGGCTAATCATTGATTCAAATACAAGACATGAGGAATATTTACAAGAAGGACGAATCGCTGAGATGGATCATAGGGACTAACGACATGGATTTCCACTACATTGTCAAAACGGCAAGGTAGAAATTGTCATTCCTTACATCAAAGAACAAGCTTCACCTAAATACACACACATTTTTTACACATTCTTAAAATCACTTTTTTTTAAAAAAACTAGTTTTTCTGTCACAATCACACGCCTAATTTCAAATGTGCACGTGGTTTTCTGCTAAAGATGTACGTAAACGTATTTGATAAGCCCCTAAAAACATATTGAATAGACGAACAAGGATGTAAAATGGTATTGTGGGGAAAACTTTCCTTCTTCTTCTTCTTCTTTTATTGTGGCTATATTATCTTAAATGGTGTGATAGTGTGACAAACAAAATGAATGAATGTCTGTTGAAAGAAGCAAAAAACAAACAACCCACTGAATAATGGCATGTTTCTATCCTTTTGGGCTGTATGGAAATGAGAGTTGGGTAAGCTGGGAGAAATAAGGAAGTGAAATGAATGCTTTGGGAAGGGGGCAACTTGTGTAGTAAAGCAAGAGGAATTAGGGTCAAGAGTGAATGGATGCTGAATTAATGTGGTTTGAATGCAAAAGAGCATGTTCAAAAGAAGTATAACAAAATTATAGAAGAATAGGGTTGGAAAGGATCCCGAATATCTTTTAGTCCAAGCTCTGCTCATACAGGAGATCCTATACCATTCCAGATAAGTTTCTATCTAGTCTCTTCTTAAATGTCTCCAGTGATGGAGCACCCAAAACTTGTGAAGGCAAGCTGTTCTGCTGGTTAATGGTCCTCACTGATAGGAAATTTCTCCTTAATTCTCGGTTGCTTCTCTCCCTAATTAGTTTTCATCCATCATTTCTTGTCTTGCCTTCAGATGCTTTGGAGAATAGATTGCCTTCCCTCTTCTACGGGACAGCTCCTCAGATATTGGAACATGGCTATCATGTCACCCCTAGTCCTTCTTTTCGCTAGACTAGTCATACCCAATTCCTGCAACTGTTCCTCATTATGTTTTAGCTTCCAGGCCCCTAATCATCACTCTCTCTTTTTCATAATATGGTGACCAAAAAGATGCCGAATGTCTGGAAAGAGTACGGAAGAGAAAAACAAAGATGATTGAAACCTCCATGAGAGAGTTGGCACATTAATAAAAGTTTCTGAAAACTCAAAAGCACAAAAAACAAAGGGGTGGGTGGGTGGGAAATAGCAAAACATTGTTGATGTTAAGATGATTTATCATATGGAGCAAATATATGAAGGAAGAGGGAATGAGTCAAGACAAAGAGGAAAGACAACAAAGATGAAACCTTCAAAAACAGAAGTGAGCAGTTTAAAGAATGAATGATTATATAAGGAGGATAGACATTGGGCGGTTGGCTAAAACAGAAAGGTGCGGCGAGATAACACGAATGGTGGCATATAAACAAGATAGAAGTATGTTTTCTTCTCCTTTTCTTGTCTTCCTTCCCTTATTATTTCTTAATCGTTTTTTTTAGAATTTAAAAAATGGGGAATTTATCCTTTCCCCAGAAACAATAATGTAATGACTATTTACACATACATACTGTATATAGTGGTGAGTGGCATGGTACCCTAGAGATGGTACTCTTATCTCACAATCAGGAGGCTGGGAGTTTGATTCTAGATAGCTGTTTCTCTATCTGGGCACAATGAGTAATCGTATGGTGTGAACTCCATGATGGCATCCGGAAGGGCATCCGGCCAGTAAATAGTCAAGCTCTGTTTAGTTGCCCTGACTCCATCCTGATGCAAGGGATTACAGAGTAGTTAAAAAAATGGTGAGAAGTGGTGAGGATAGTGGTGAGGAGTGCTACTGTATGTTGTTAGACCTGAAAAACCAGGTTAGGGACAAATTGCCATGGAGAAAACCAATCTTTGTGGTCAGTAAGAGTCAACCCCAATTTGATAGCATCTAATCAAACACTATATGCCGTATGAATGAACAAGGAACATATTTATGGAGCCATCATTATCAAACAAAACTCCCAAGCAAATAAGAGAACAAACATTGCTTTCATTTTTTTTTCAAGCCAGCATGCCTCTCTCAGCTGAGGACACAGAACTCTCACATTGGTTTTAGAATAAGGTAGAAAGCTGGTGAATGTAAATTGCAAAATGAAAAATATTACGTTGACATATGCTAATTGTTTGCAGAGTTTACACACAGACCTTTCAAAAGTTGTTTAGGTTTTCCTAGACACTTGCTGAACCTTATTCTCGAACTTTCAGCAGCCTGTTTTTAGTTCGTACCGGTAATCGTAGAACTTTGGAGCATGAAGCATTAGTCCCTGAATTTTTCTTTTACTTTCTGGGCCATTTCCTGTAGTTTTGGGTTGTAGGCCTGACAGCAGAAAGCTTTTTTTTTGTTTTTAGAATTAATCTTTGCGTCCCTCTGACTCCTTTTTGGGCAAAGAGCAGGCTATAAATGCTCCCAATAAATATAAACGTATTTTGTCTGCAGCATTTCAAAGGTTCACAATGTCACAGATGCACAATGGAAAGTGCCCCACTGGAAATGTCCCAGACATGTCCATACCTGTGGTAGAAGCCTCTACAAAGTACATCCCAAGGGCTTTTATAAAGTATCCAGTGCCCTGAGCCAATTAATCCTGCAAACATCCAAAAGGTAAGAAATCCACTTTTCCCCAGGTTAAGAAAAGACTTCCTTTTAACCCAGAAACCAAGAAAGGAGAAACTATCTGATGACCTTTCAAACTGCAGGAGGTACAAGATAATTCCAGCTGGGCTGAGCCGTATTCATTACGGCTTCAGGTAAGTCAGTTGTTGTACTTTTCTGATACAATACTTTGGGTTGAATTTAAAGGATGGTGCTATTATTGTTATCACAGAATTGCAAGACACAGCTGTTCTCCTGAGATTTGCATACACATTGGAATAATGTGATAAAAGACCGAACTTAAATAGAATTTATATAACACTTCTCCTGGGGGGGGCTCCTGTCGTCTTAGCGGAGTGAAGGAGCAGTTCGGTTTCATTTTGGTAAGAAAGAGCAAAGAACAATGGAATCTCCACTTCTTTAACCCGGAAGTTGAGCTAATGTTAGAAACATGTCTGGCTATATCTGGTAAGCAAGAAGCAGACTCTAGGTTAGGGTTTGGCAACTTTGAGACTTCAACTCTCAGAATTCCTCAACCAGCCATGCTTCTGGGTTGAAAGGATTAGCCGGTGACATCACTGTTGCCTGAAGGATGCCTGTGGGGGCTTTTTTCATGTCCCCATCAAGGAGCTGGAGCGAATTACGGGAGCTCATATCACCATGCAGCAGCACTCAGGTCTCGAACACAGGTTTGCTAACCTCCAGCCCAAAGTCCTAACAACACAAGCCACCACACTCCTAGGGAAAAGACCGAGTATCTCAGAGGAATTCCACTATTAAGTCTGACTTCTGTTTATAGTAGCTTATTGGAGAAAAATCCTTCCTTCACTTTTCGGGGTGATACTCATGACTGTCCTAATTGTGAAATCTGGAATTGATATATTAATCGAATTTCTACCTAACCATTCTGTGTATTGCTAACTCTTGCAAGTTGCATATTGGCGTATGACAATAAAAGTATAGAGTATCAACATTGATTATGTGCCATTAGGTTGTTTTCCATTCCTGTTGACCATATAGGTAGGTCGATATTCTACATGCCATTTTCTCCATTTTAATATTTGTTTTAAAATTTCCATGGCGTTCTTCGAAATCAAGTTCCCTCAAGGACTCTTACAAAATACATTACAATCACAGGACAATGTTTTGACAATTAAAGTGGAGTGTATACGTATGTATGTCAGTGGTATTACGGGCCACACAATCAGTATCCAGAATAAAGTTTAGGTCCTGCAAAGTGTTGGATGAAATGTCCATCTGGGTCCAGTTCCAAGTGGGGAGAAAGACACTGGAAATATGGAGGCTGATTAGAAAGATGGTTTATTGAGGAACAGGACCACATGGGTTTGAAGGGCAGCTGACCACATGCAGTTGAGATATATATATATTTATACTCTCTTTGGGCCTTGCCCTTGAGTTTCCTGTTCCTGTGCAAGAAATGTATTTTATTGGCTGCTGTCAGACTCCCAGGGGGCTATGCAAGAATCATAGCTAACTTTGTATAGCTTGATTGAGTCCCAGGCTTGGTTGAAGCTTGCTGATGCAATGAAGGGGCTTATTGTGCAATAGCTATTGTGGCTAAATGGCTTTGCCCTGGTTTGGATCTTGAGTGAGGGCTAATCCCGTCACCCTGATGCTGAAGGCCTTTTGTCTTGTAGATAGGCTGGCCCAGTCTTTTGAAGGGTAGATAGGCTGGCACCAAAATATCTGCTGGGAACAGGGAGTTGAGGCTGAGTTTCTGTCTCCCTTTTCTATTTCTCTTTTAGGGGAAATATAATATTCTGCCTTTTTAAATATTTCTCAAAGTATTTCATTCTTCTAGGAAGGTGGGTGGGTGCTAACTTTTTATAAAATGGAAGGTGGGTGGGGAGAAAAGTTGGACCTTGGACCAGCCTGAATTGAGGGGGGTGGGGTTGGAGAAAGGAGAGGAAGAATCATTTTCCTTTGGACAACTGAAAAAGCAAATGCAATCAAATGCAAACGCTTCCAAAGACCTTTGGAATCATCCAGACTCAATGAAAAGCATGCAATTAAAAGGAAATGTGGCAAAACCTTTCTACTTAATTACCTAGTAAAATGTTTGGAATGAACTAACCTGTGGATGCAACTGATGTGATTGTAATCAATCATTCATTTAAAGAGTTCAGGGGAAGAAAAAAAAGGGGGGAGGGGAAGGAAACCATTCTCCACAGCAAAAGTTCCAAAACTAGTGTTGAGAGAAGAAGAAAGACACCATAATCCAAAGGCCAATCACACTTTCAGGCCTCTTTTGCCTTGATGCAACCCCAGATACAGTGGTGGAGTTGGCGTGGCTGGGGGGGGGTCATGTGACTGGGTGGGCAGTTTCTGTAAGCAGGGCAATAAAGATTAAGTTAGAAACAAAACCAGAATGTTTCTTTCCTGCCTTCCTTACAGGATTAACCCTGTAAAGTGGGAAAAAAAACAAAAGGAGATTTCTTCTAACAACTGGTTCTCCGAACTGCTTAGAAAATTTACTACCAGTTCTAGTGGACCTGCTAGAACCTGCTGAATTTCACCTCTGCCCAGATACTTTTCACACTGAGAAGGTTCACAAACTTACTGGGTGAATTCCAAAGGATGTGTTTTCATTGTTACTCTGCTGAAAATGTGTTCTGCGTTTTCTTAGCCACGCTTCAATTATTTTCTCTCCAATTTTCTTTCCAAGGAGTGAAATGATGAGGGATCGGGTATGAATTCTTGAACATTCATAATTATGAGTCTTTGGTTGAATTAATATCTCTAGGGGTGTCTGGTGGGGTGGGAATGAAAAAAAAAGGCAAAACGGCAACCATAACCATGTCATCAGAACCCCATTCCCCATTTTATGGGAGTTGTTCAGTTCATAAAAAAGCTAGCTGGGGCCTCAATCATTTGCTTGCAGTCTCTCTATTATTATTATTATTATTATTATTATTATGCCTCTGTGGATGCTCCTGAAATCTCTTTTGAGGTTGTGCTGCCTTTCTGACTTCTCATGATTTTCTCATAAGGAGGGAACGCTTATCTTGCATTTTTATCCCCATATTCATAATCAGAGAAAAGATTTATTACCAAAAAGGCCTGCACACCAGATCGTAACATTCCCTCCACTTTGTAGCAAGAATGGAATTCCAAGACACCACTAAAATAAACCCTAAATCATTTTGAGAATGAGATTTAAAAAAAAAAACTGAAACTCCTTTCTTGGGAGGAAACATACCAATGACTCCCCACAACAATGCCATTTTGGGCCAATTCCAGAGGAATCATAGCTAACTCCCACATCTGAGTTAGATGAATGGGAGAAAGAAACTCACAACACCACCCACTCCCTCCCTTTGCTTACCCACCATCAAGATGATGGAGTTTAAGATCATAAGTTAAGGTTTGGGGCTCACTGCACTCAACAACAATCATACGTGAAGCCAAATGACATAATCGTGGCTGATCCTACACATTAGGGATCTATAGAAACTCACACAAAGAGACGGATTCCATCTCATCATGGGTTATTGATGAATGCTGATTACGGTGCTAAAAATAATTTCTCGTTTTATTTTCTTCTATCTGCCATAGGCTGAAATATTAGGCAGCCGAAATGACATGAAAAAAATACCACATAAAGGGAAAACCATCTCCAAGGGTGGGGTTGTTGGTTTTTTTTTGTTTTTTTTGGTCTAGTACTTTAGGGATGTTACAGGTCCCGTCAATCAAAGAACGTCAGCTGGTGGAGACCAGGAGGCGTGTTTTCTTGGCAGTAGCCTCTCTCCTCTGAAATATCCTTCCTTTGGAGCTTTTAAGATGGCCCTGATTTTGTTAGTCTTTCAAAAGACTCTAAAGATCAGAGCCTGAAAGTGTTTGAGGCCCTATTACTTGGTTGTGTTGCTAATTTTAATCATCATGTAATTCTCAGTTGCCTATATGTATATTGTGCAACTGTTTTTATGATTTTAATTGTTGTGATATTGATCACCATCAAGAATCAATTGGATTGAGATGGGCGACTACAGAAATGAATGAATGAATGAATGAATGAATGAATGAATGAATGAACGAACGAACGAATGAGTGAGAAATTGGCTCCACCCTAGCCCCTAACTCTCTTCCAGATGTTTCTTCCTGTTCTCCAAACCTTTCAGCCCTAGTAAGATCTGAGATTATAGTTATAGTATCTTGCTGATAATAAGGACTAAGGATAGATCTGAATAACTACTACTGGGCCGGAGTTATTCCTATTGGCCTTCACCATTGACTTCTGAAAGCAACAAAGAAGGCCTTTAGACTAACGGTAGGCTGCTTTAGCAAACGTATGCGAAGTTTTAAATCACCCTGGGCTGAAAAGAAAAGCATATCAGTAAAGTTGCAGCCATAAAATTAAATAAAAAGCTTTGACTGTCTCAACTGAATGAAAGTTATGAAGCTATCTCATAAAAATAAGATCTAATAAGATTTAATCAAGTCATATGACAGGTCCTGATAGATATCCTTCATCTCTTATCCTTGCCAACTTTCATCTCTGTTAAATTGCACTATTACAAAAGAAATATTTTTTTCCCCTCCTCAAGGAGATTATTAGATTGAATATAATTGTGGATTTAAGAGAATGTGGTTAAAGTCTCTTGGCTTAACTCTATCAAAACCAATAGAGTTGAAATGCCAATAGAGTGTTTTACTCAGCACATCTAAGTTTATAACAATTAAACAGTATTATTTTTGGATGTGAACACTTCCATGGATTGTAAAATGTCAACAATAATTAGTTATTTAAACAGGCAGTAATCTTCTAGAAGCCTTTCTCAGAATATTTCAGCATGAAATACATCCTTTGGGTTTTTTAAAAAAAATGAGGCAGAGATATACATTTATTAGACGTGAAACATAAACCAGGGCATAGTGTTATTTTTCAGTGCCTTTAAAAGCATGAAGTGAAAGAAGAAAACAAGAATGAAAAATGGATTTTGAATATCATTTGGGTCATGGTCCCTTTCCTCTGAATTAAGGGAAGTTTCGGGCAGCTTCAGAAGATCAATATGATTACTACACCTTTATTGACTATGTAATAAATGAAATACATGGCTCCAATTGTCTAGAATAGATGATACAAAGCTGGGGAGATGCAGATCAAATGATTCTAGGCTCTGTTGCTGTGTTTTCTTACTCTTTTGGATTTCATTGTCCACACAGTCTGGGCAATAAACTTTTAGTCTTCCTTGTCCCAAAGGTGCTTTTTCAAAAGGCAACTGGACTTTGCTTTTCTTTGAAGACATTTCATTTCTCATCCAAGAAGTCAGAACTGAAGAAGCATCTTGGATGAGAAGAGAAACATCTTTAAGGAAAAACAAAGAAAATCCAGTTGCCTTTTGAAAAAGCACCTTTGGGACAATCATGGCTTGGATGACTGAAAATCTCCATAGACATTTAGTCTTCCTTCTTAACTTACCATCAGTCACCCAAATTACCTGGTTCAGTGATTTTAGGCAAATAATATCGGGGCAAAGGCATCCCATACAATTCATACAATTAAACAACGAAATTCTTTGCCATCAGGTGCAGAAATAAGGTAAAAATGATTTTAAAATAGGATTTAAGTTAGGGTTGAAGGTAAAAAAAGATATTTTTTTTAATACACCAGAGTACAAACCTAATTCTTTAAACCTTTTCTCAGGATCAAGTAGCAGCTGTGGAAGTCAACTACGCAATCTCAGGAAAGGATGTGGATGATATAAAGAGTTGCATATGGGAACGGCATTAATTCACTCACGTGCGCCAAAGCACATACTGGCCTTCAACCCCAAAACACTGCGCAACCCTTGATTTCCCAAATTATAGCCATTAATCTTAACAGGTAGCACTGCATAACATAAATGCAGTAGAGGGAATCATATACATGAGCTTTCTTTAGGCACTTGGCTGGCTATTGTGTGACTCAGAATATGGACTTAGCTGGGCTTCTGGGGTGATCCAACAGGACTCTTGTTAATTTTTATGAATAATAAGATGGCATTCCCATACTGTTATTATTCTAAATGAAATGAGGGTATATATTTCATGGGAAGGAGGGAGGGAGGGAGGGAGGGAGGGAGGAAGGAAGGAAGGGCAGATTGCATAATTTATAGGCAGCTATAATCTGCTCAGTGTCCTCTGACTATGTGGGCACAAACTAAATGAACAAATAAAATTTTTGCTTCTCACACTAGTCTGTCTATTTTTTTTTCGTTCTCCTTTCCGCCTTCAATTCACTCTTTCCTCCTTTTCACGGAGATAAAAGAAATGGTGAGGACTTTTCTTTTTTTAAAAAAAAAATCTCCTTAGTAATGGAAGGATATTTTCAGGCAGGTTTATACTTTGTGCATCATTCAAAGAAATTTACAAGCTGGGGGAAAGGGGATTACAGATAACTGTCATTTCATTTCATTATGTTTTCCTACTGCCTCCTCCTTTGTGGTTTTCACACAACAATACAGAAGATATAGAGAATAGTTTCAGTTTTTTGTGTTCTAGCTTCATGCTAAGAATGAGGGAGTCCCTCTATGAGGGAAATATTGTGGCCCAACAGCAGCCGGCTGAGCTGTTGGTGGAATCTGACAGCAATGAACACTATGGGACTACCTTGGAGGCTGAGGAAGACTCTGGGGGGTGTTCGGAGTCAGAGCAGGGACTAGAGAGGCCTGTTGGCCACCGGTGGCATCAGGGGGGCAGTCAGGGAGCAGTGAGGAAGAACAGAGGGAGGCTATCCCTGACGTGTGTATGAGTAGGGCTGCAAGGAGGAGACAGCAGCTTCGGAAGCAGAGAAGAAAATAAGGGGTTAATGATTGGCCCCTCTCAGAGAGCTTATAGGTGGGGAGATGGGAGGGGAATGTTGCAGGAAGCAACAGTTTTACTAGTCAACCGTGTGGAAAGGTTGTTCAGGAGAATTCGCAAGTTGATATCATGTCCTGCTTTAATTGAGATAGCATTCTGTGCTCTCAGCCAGGGGGTTGCTTATCTCCTCATTAGTTGTGACACACAGCCAGGTATGCTTTCGGGTGTTTGAAGACCTGGAACAGAACAGGAAATGGATGGTTTCAAAATTAGAGAAATAGATGATAGATGGGGATGGATGGATGGATAGATAGACAGACACACAGAAAGACAGAAGGACAGAAAAACTGACTGCCAGAGCATAAGGCAAGCAGGAAATAGATGTGGTGAATACCTGTGGTGCATGCAGGTCTTACCGAGGAGCCAAGAGATCAGGACATGGGGACAGAGCTTGGTTGGAGAAATAGCAGCAGGGAGGTGAGGAGAAGGCAATAGGAGAGTGTGGGTGCAAGCACAGTGTGCAAGATGAGGCACTGCCAGGAAGAAGACCATAAGAATGCTCACTTACATGCCAAGTTTATCCGGAATTCAGGGGGGAGATATAAAGCTATGCTGAGCTATCCAAAGTCAGAGAAACAAAATGAACTCTCGGAAATGCCAATTAAGAGTGTTGGAGTTGTGAAAGCAATACGGCACTCCACTATACATGGTAGCAAAACTCAATGTAATGGTACCTGGGAGAGCTCTTGGGAGGGTGGGCCCAGACACTCTGCCTAGGGAACAGATAAGAGACAGCATAGCCTGCAGCTGTATAGTGACTGGGGCAAGAGACTCGGGATTGTCCCTAATTTCTCAGGGGATGGGAGAATTGTACTTTAATGTTTTCAAGATTCTGTTAATTTTACCTTGCAAGAAAGTAGAATCAGTAACAAAGGACAGGAGGTACAAAGCAACAGGACCATGTTGCTTATACACAGGTAATTGTAGTCCTCTCCTTATGAGAGTACACCACTCTACTCATGCAGCTTCTGATGAGGAGGCAGCTGAATGGCCTAAATTAGGGGTGTCAAACTCAAGGCCCAGGGAGTGGATCTGGCCTGTGGGGTGCTTAGATGTGGCCTGTGGGGTTATCCTGGAAATAGCAAAGGACTGTGGTGCCTCTGCTTATGAAAACAGAGCTCAGGAGGGTCATGGGCAGCCCTCCCAAGCTTCATTTTTGCTGGCTGGCAGAGGATTGCAAGAGGACATCACAGCTGAAAATGGAGCTCACAAGGGCTATGGGCGGCCCTCCCAAGCTCTGTTTTCACTGGCAGAGGGCTTCAGGAGGCCATCTCAGCTGAAAATGGAGCTTGGGAGAAAGTGGTGGAATTAATTTTTTTACTACTGGTTCTGTGGGCATGGCTGGGGGTGGTCATGTGACTGGGTGGGCAGTTTCTGTAAGCAGGGCAATAAAGATTA
>JAEANM010012043.1:0-14989 GCA_017656035.1 Myanophis thanlyinensis | reverse complement strand
AGGAAATGAAAGGAACGAAGGAAAGAAAGAAAGACTGCATCATGAAATGTAAAAGGACAAAACTCTGGGGAAAGAACAGGAAAACAAAAACATTTCCATTCTTAAAGTAATGGGGATCTTAGAACCAAAATGGACACAGCAGGTTTTCCCACTGGAAACTCCACGTAGAGAGAATGTAACTTTATTTCTGTTTGTTGATGGAGGGCTGCGATAAACCTTCAAACTTGGTTTAATCCCCTTTTATGGAGGACATTACAATTGCTGAGGGAGGCCGATGCAGCTCGTCCCCGCCTTCAACCATTCGTTTACTGACCGGAGTTACACCACCGCTGAAAAAAATGACTTAGAAGATCATTTTTCACAGTTATGACCGTTGCACTATCCTCATGGTCACGTGGTCAAAATCCAGACGCTTGGCCACTGGCATGTACTTACGACAGTTGCAGTCATGGGATCCCCTTTCGTTCCCCCCACCCCAAACTGGCAGAGCCCGGGGGCTGCATGGAGGTTCAGGTGAGGGCGAAGGGCGAGTTTAATGAAAAGAAGGACGAGGGGTGACATGATGGCATCCTCCAGTATTTGGGGCTGGGGGGCTGCTCCAAAGAGGAAGGGGGGGGTCAACTTATTTTCCAAAGCCCCTGAAGGCAGGAGGGAGAACTGGTCAAGGAGAGAAGCAACCTGGAATTAAGGAGGAATTTTCTGACCAATGAAGATAATTAATTACTGGAACGATTTGCCTCCAGAAGTTGTTGGGTGCTCCATCCCTGGAGATTTTCCAGAAGAGACTGGACAGCCACTTGTCTGGAATACACATTTCACTGCATTTCGTACCATGTATGTCTGTGCATGTGATGAATAAAATTTGATTTGATTTGATTTGATTTGATATAGAGCAGTGGTGGCGAACCTTTTTCTTACCAAGTGTCGAAAAAATGTGTGCTTTGCGCGTGCCATCCACACTTGTGTGCGGCTCCTCCCCGTGCACTGCATGTGCAACCCCACCATCTGCGCATGCCTGCAGCTTTTGCACGTGCAATGCACACACGCTGTGCGCAGGCACGCACGCACACAGGAGCAATCGCGTGTGCATGCGCAGGAGAGCTCCGAAGACCGGCTGGATTTCCTGCTGCAATCGCACGCATGCACAGCGGAGACCCAAAGGCCAGCTGGGTCTCTGCAATAGCGCATGCATGACAGCGGAGACCCAAAGGCCAGCTGGGTCTCTGCAATAGCGCATGCATGACAGCGGAGACCCAAAGACCAGCTGGGTCTCTGCAATAGCGCATGCATGCATGTGCAATCACAATGTGCATGCTCAGTTGGAGGTAAGTTGGCTGACAGCTTGTGTGCCCAGCAAGATGGGCTCTGCATGCCACCTGTGGCCCCCGTGCCGTAGGTTCGCCATCACGGCTCTAGAGTCTCCTCCTTGAGCAAGGGGATGGACTAGAAGATCTCCAAGAGACCCTTCCAGCTCTGTTCATTCCTTTTTCTCAGCCATGGGGAGAGGAGACTAGGCAGCCCCATGGCTGCTGCTGCTGTTGCTGCATTCAGAAAGGGTGCGGCAGCCGTGAGCCACCGAGAAGGGTGTGGGGCAGGTAGGGCTCCGCGCAGAGGTGTGGGTGGGGTCCCAGGTGCCCTGACGGAAGGAAGGCAGCACCTCCACCCACCCGGCCAAAAGGAGACGGGCCCGGGAGAGTGGGGAGCAGACGACCATGAGCCGAGGGAAGTTTGGACGGATCAGGAACACCTGGAAGGCACTGGAGGAAGCCGGATTTGAGATCCAGGTTTGCTCAGATTCGGAAAGGGATATGGTGTGTGTGTGTGTGTGTGACCAGAGCACCCGGTTGGAAGGGGGGGGGGTGAAGGGGCTTAAGGATCCCAGCAGTGTTTCAAGGGAGCCAGAAAAGACCCTCAAATGTTATTTCTCCATTTCAAGGAAGGTGATTCATTTCAAAGCAAGCACTTCCTGAAGAAGAGGTTTGCAAGTTGGCTCCCTTCCTTGTATTATAATAAGCTCATGTCTGTATGCTTCTTTTTTTTTTTTTTTTGAATGGCAAATTTTTCCCCAAGCTTGTCCGAATCGGCGTTGTGGGTTTCTGAATGCTGTTGTGTTATCATCTTTATCCAAAAGGATCAGGATTGTTTGCGGGAAGAAGCCAAGTTCTGTAATGGCTGTTAAATGAGTTCATCTTCATTCCTCTGCCAGCCTGGTTGTTGTTGTTGTTGTTATTATTATTATTATTGGAATAATTCCTGCCTTGTCAGGGTCTTCTTCAGATGCTAGTAGCGCAGGGCTAACTGTGATGAAAACCAAGGTTTAATGGAACATTGAATTTGGGGACCTGCTAGCAAATTTAAGCCAAACAAATAATAATAATCTTGCCGACTTCTGTTTCCCTCCTGTGGGCTCCAGGGTGGGGCATTGAATTATGAGGAGTGGCATTTTTCTGGGCCCCTTGAAAATCTTTGCATTCTTTTTCTTGCCTTACAAGATTAACCACCTCCTAAAAAAAAAAAAAAACAACCCCAAAAAATCGAATCGCCACCTACGTCAGCTGCATACTTTTCCAAATATACTTCCATTATTCATGAGGTCTAGAATCCCTGACGTTGAATCTTACCCATCCGGTTGTTAAGGCTCTGCTGTTTTGTATAATGGAGCAGGAGGACCATCCTGCCGCATTGTAAAATAAATTTAAAGGGCGTCACGTGAAGAGGACTAGAAACTTTGGAAGTGAGAGGAACAAGAAGCAAAGCAAGCAGTCATTTCGGTGCTCGCTTAGATATTCATGAGGTCTAGTTTGCTTTTCTGATAGGGCCATAAAAAATTCTGCTGCTTAATCCAAAGGAAAATCCGTGATCTTGCAAGAAGAAAATGGGACTTGAAATACCCGGGTCGAGAATAATGTCGTGGGAATCTTTTCGATGCCGTTCCCAGGAGTCTTTTTCTCTCTGAAGTAGGCCTGTTCATTTTACCCCATTACTTTCTTAAATGAAGCAGGCATAAATTTGCGGAGAATATTGGGGTGGGTGTGTCGCCTCATCTGGGCCCAAGAAGAGCGAATAAACCAGGATAAACAGGTTAGGCATGCAGGGGTCTGCACAGAAGAGCCAAAAAACCACTTTTGATAACCGATTGTGAGTTTGTGTTTGAAAACAACGCCAAGCCTGCAATTTCCTCCTTTCGAATAGGACGGCCCGTTGACAAAGGTTTCCCCCCCCTCTGGAGATACTAGTTAGTTGTGGGTCTGTGTGTAGCATCTTGCAACATCCTGGGACTTGCAGAACAGGTTTAGAGGAGGGAGGATTCTTTGAATTGGCTTTGGATATTTTGTTTTTAAATGCAGGAACTGGTTTTTTATTTGGCTGGCTCCTTCTTCCAATAAACAAGCCCTGTTTTGGCTTCAGGTTTTCAGAGTTTTTTGTTTTTCTTCTTCTTCAGCCGCAGCAGCAACAACCACAACAACAACAACAGTCAAACAGCCCGTCTTGGTAATTTTTGTGCTGCTTGTTTTGGTGTGGATTACTAATCCAGCGCTAGGAATAGACCAGCAAAAGGCTATTTCTGCTGCAAGGTATTTGCAGGTTTATTTTAAACCTGCAAACCCAGCAGACAGAAGGAAACATTCAGAGCTTCAAAAATATAATCTCCTTCATGAGGAGTTCGGGGGGGGGGGTGTTGGAAGGGGGGAACACATTTAGACCTTAATATCCCCCCTTGCGTTTAAGGGAAGGAGCCAATTTTGATTGATTTGGGTTTTGTAGCTGCCCTGCTCAACAAGCGACTCAGATAAATGGTTCTGTTTGTTGTCGTTTTCTCTGTTTTTCTGTGAATGTATGAAATAAAATTAAAAATTATTTAAAAAAAAAAAACAATCCAAGGGACTCTGGTGCTCAATGAGTTGCTTTTTAACGCAGCCACGCCTCTCCGAAGGGGCGCGTTGCAAGGACGGCAGTTTCAGTTGTGGGTCTGTTGTGGCTGTTCACTCCGTTCGAACTTGCTCTTTGCTGTTGTCTTCCAAAGTTTCATTCATAAATCAGTCCTGTTCAGGAGGACCACTTAACTGAAAGAGACACAATATCACACACAGGGAGGGAGGGGTGTGTGTGTGTGTGTGTACACACAGGGATCTCTATTTAGCAACCGCAACTATGACAGGGATGAAAACGCGACTTCGTAACCATTCCTCGCTTTCGCGCCCTTCGCAGGCCTCGAACGCAACGAAAAGCTAAAGCCAAGTTGTAAGCGTAGTTTCACTTAGCGACGGCTGCGTTGACTGTGCATGTGATGAATAAAATTTGATTTGATTTGCTCTCTTGCCGGTCCCAACTGTGCATGCATGCTAAACGAGAATGCCCTTGTTTGTGTGTTGGGGCCGGTTGTTTTGAATTGGCCCTTCCAGTCTTATTAATTGCACCACAGAGTAAATGTTTGGAAATGGTGCCCTTTAAATTAAACAAATCCAAAATGAACTTTTCCTCCTTCCCTTCTGTTCTCAGGCCAAGCCTATTTACGGTGGATGGCTTTTACTAGCTCCAGAGGGCACGGATTTTGACAACCCTGTGCATCGCTCCCGGGTAAGGACTGCTCCTTCCTCCTTGCTGGGCTAGGAAGGGCAGCGAGTTCTGATTTTTAATTTTTTTTTTACTTATTTATTATTAAATGGATATGCTGTCCATCTCGCTATCCAGATGGACCGGGATGGGGAGGGGATCTGGGTTTTTTTGCAGTGCTCGAATAATTTCAGGATTCGATCTCTGCACCCGATCCTCGGTTTTCTTTCTGTTGGGGCCTCGTTCCAGAATCTGGGGTCTCCGTAAAACAGGGTATGCAAACTCCTTTGGAGCCCTGGCATGCGGGGGGCAGGTCAGGGACTGTACCCCAAAATTGGTTGTAGCAGCAAAAATATTCCCTTCTTTTAATCTGCCGCTCCCTTTCCTTGACATTTACAATTCATCCCTTCGATCCTGTTCACTCTGTAATCTCCCTTTTCCCCCTTGCATTAAAAATGGCAGCATTAAAAATTAAACTAATTAATTAAATTTATTAATTTATTAATTAATTAAATTAAATTAATTAATCGAAAACTTGTATTTAAAATTGCCCCTTGCATTAAAAATGGGGCCCTAGAACTAACATTTTTTTTTGGGGGGGGGGGGTCCCTTCGGGTCTTAAGGTTGCAGATGTTATTCCTCCTCTGTCGTGCAGAATGGGGAGGAATCAAACTTAATTTGGAGAAGAAAAGGAAAACAGAACAACTTCTCCACCCCAAATCTAGACGGATGCCGAATTGCACCAATTCTGAAAGACCCTCCAGTCTGGGGAGACCCCATTTGAAAAGTGGCTTTTGTTGGAGCTTTCCCTTCCATTCTCCAGGGGTTTAACCACGTGGCCTCTTTTTCTTGTTCCCTTAGAAATGGCAACGCCGCTTCTTCATCCTTTACGAACATGGTCTTCTCCGCTACGCCTTGGACGAAATGGTGAGTCCCCCTTTTTTTTATTTTGAAATTGGGCAATTTCTTCTCATTTAATACTCACGGTGTGGGCTTGTGCTGAGGTGAGCATTTCCAAGGTCACAAGTGGGGAGTTGGTCAGAGAGCGATCGGTGTTCTTCGGCCTTGGCGGCTTTAAGATGGGTGGGCTTTGACACACACACACACACACCCAGAATTCCCCAGCCAGCAAACACCCTGTTTGAGTCTCCTCCTGGGTTGTCCATTCTCACCCTTCCTGATCCGAGGGGTCCTTGATGCTCTATGAGCTTGGGGGGTTTTCTTGCAGACGTTTCATTACCCAACTAGATAACATCATCCATGCTAGTCCATGCTAGGATGTTACCTAGTTTGGTTAATGAAACGCCTGCAAGAAAAAAACCCCAAGCTCAAGAGAGCACCAAGGACCTCTCATTTCAACCCTGAGCTGCAAATATTCTCCTTTGTTGGCATCTTCCTGAACTCATAGACTTTGGAAGGTCATATTTTGCTTCGGGGTGTTAAGAGTAATAATATACACATTCCACTGCATTTCGTTACCATGTATGTCTGTGCATGTGATGAATAAAATTTGATTTGATTTGATTTGATCTGAATAGTGAGGATGATATTATTCTTTGCCATTGGAGCTCAGAGCTTTCTTCTGCTTGCTTGCTTGCTTGCTTCCATCCTTGGTCTGGCGTTTGTAGAAGGTGCCTGCAGGTGAGGATCGAAACATCTGCAGATGGGGCTCTTAAAATAAACCAGAGGTGCCAAACGGAGTGGACGACTCATTTATTCATATCCAAGTCTGGTGTCTCGGTACGGAGAGGGAAAAAATGCCCATGGGTTCCTGATGGAGAAGGACACCCTTGGATTGGCAAAAGAGCTTGTGTCTTTGATGGGTTGGGTAGTACATTCCCCCATCTATTCTTGCTCTTCTTAATCTTCTTAATCAACAAATGGAGTTGCCCGTTGAGTAAAACTATCTGGGATTGAGTTTCCCATGCTCAGGGGCCAGGTGGTGTAGGCCTTCAGCCGGAGTGTTTTGTGTTTTGGCACAGTCCCCAATGACGTTGGCTGTAAGTGGTGAGGTTATATTTTCGATATAAGGATGAAGGAACAGCTGGTGAGAAGCTGTCTCTGGATTAATAGCTGCAGAAGAAAGAGAAAACAGCCTGCGGTTTATCATGGTTGTCATTTCCAAAAGTCAGAGAGATACTTCCTGGGAAAGATGTGGGAATCTGGAGTTTCTGGGGTTCACACCAGCCCCTTACTGGTGGGTGTCCTCCTCTCCTGCTCAGGCCAACATTTTGGAGCTCAGTTGGTCCGTCAGTGAAGAGGAAGTAGTCCGACTTAAGAGGCTGGAATCACTCCTGTGGTTTTTTGCAGAAGTTGGTAGGAGTTGGATGGCTTGTGTCTTGACTTTTTTGGGGGGGGACCTTGCAGAAGACCTCTGAGTCAAAGTCAGGCTTTGGTAACCTTGTTCATCTTTGTCCTTCACGGCGTGGTTTTTTTTTTTAATGGTGGATGTTTAATGTTGTACAAATCTCAGTTTGGAATCGGTTAAGGGTGGTAGTCTTCGAACTAAGAGGAACAGGTAGGAGTGAGGTGCCTGCCCATTAAATAAGCAATTCCTACCAGTTATCCTTGTAATTTCTCATTCCATCTCTGATTTAAAAAAAAAAATCAAGATTTTCTATTCCTCTTTTAAGTTGAGTAATGCCCTCCTTCCTAGCCTTTCAGACTCAGTGGATGCAACAGATAAATGAGGAGTCTGAAGTTTTTCAATCAGGTTATTTGCCCATTGTTAAATCTATATTTATCTTACTCCTTTTGACGTGTCTGCCAACATTTTACTACCGTAGTGAGTTGGCACCAGACGAAAAAGGGAGGAGCTTCTGGTTGGCACAATGCAAGAAAGCGGATGTGATACTGATCTCCTTATCTACCTATCTATACATAAAGCGTAGTTATTCTCCTGGGTGAGTTAGTTTAGTGTAAGTTTATTGGGGACAGAGGTCACCTTGGTGGAATGAAACTGGCAAAGCACTGGAGCTGATCGGGAGCCCCACCTAGGCTGGTTTGGGAAGGCGTGTTGGGAAAGAATGTGGAGATGTCCCTCAAGAAAACTCAGGACCGAAAAATTAATAAAAATTACCCTCGAAGCTCTACGGCATTCTCCACTGAGGAATATTATGGGCTGCTGTAATCTTAATTTCGCAGCTGTAGAATTATTCTCATTTAATTAGCAGGAGATACTCGGTTGAGCTGCTCTGCAGCTTTCATTGGTAGAGAAGGTATATCACAAATTGCTCAACAGACCTGGGCTGGGGATCATTTCACTGAAGGAATTCAGTTTTAGGATACACATTTCCTTCAAAAAACGTTAAGGAAAGCATTGTGTCTGGATATTGGGTCTGCACATAGAATATATAGTATCTTAAAAAATAATTAATACGATTTGGAAAGTTTATGCCCCCACAAAAGAGAGGCCAATTCAGGATTTGCAACTCTTTAAATTTCAACTTGTAGCTGATCATGTTACGCAAGGCTGCACGACTTTCGTCATCTTTGTCACAAGGATAGTCTCCTTTTAAATGGGAAGGTCTGGTTGATAGATTCAGTTTCTGATGGTAGCCTGAGACATTAAAATAGGTTCACACCCATCGTCTGTTCTACCCTTGCTTCCAACTTTACAAAAAGTATTTACCCCAAAAAATAAAAAATAATAATTACTGTTTTCTTTTTACGGTACCTTGTCCAGCTTAGTATGATACGTTCAGTATCTTTTTTTAAAAAAACAACAACTATTTATTTAATGTGCTTGTGCTGCGTTTTATATCTAAGCTGTTTACTTAAGCCTGGCGCCAAAAATGAGTGATTTGGCAGCTATTATATCAGTGGCGTTTAACCCTTTTGGTTCATCCCTTCGCTTCTCCTCCAGGCTATCGTCTTCCTTTGTCACTGGAGAATTCCCAAGCCGATGGGTGTGTGTGGTTATTTCCCTTTATTTTTATTGGAAGTCTTCTCTTTGAACATTTAAGTAGTGACTTAGCAAGAGTTATAACCAGTCAATGAACTTGGGAGAAAGTTAAACTCTACTTTGTAGCTTCCCGTTTTTCTCAAACTTTCAGTCAAGCCTCAAATCTTTTTAACTTCCTTTCCCAGCTCTCCAAGTCCACAGGATAGGTGGGAAAAAAGGATGAAATTAAAAAAAAAACCAGCCTTGAAAGGATTGTGGTTGTGAGAACTTGGGTGGCGAGAAGGCCTGGAAAAGAATTTGGATAGCGAATTCATTCTAGATCCTTAAAGGTGGTCATGTTTGTTTGTTTGTTTGTTTGTGGTTTCTTCTCTGAAAGATATTTCTTTTTCTTCCTGCTTCTCTCCCTGAAAAGAGAAATGGGCTGGTTCATCAACTTTTGGCTTGCATGGCGAAGTCTTCGTGTAAAGTGCCAGGTTGCATGGGTTTTTTTATCATCAGGGACAAGACCCACCTTGAACTGGAGACTTAATTCTGATCTCCACTCTCTATCATCCTGCTAGAACACGTTTGCTCTTCACATCTGGTTTGAGCCCCATTAGACCTTTCCCAGGTATCTCAATCATACCTGGACCTACTTTTTGGAGCCCCTGGTGGCTTGGGGATGGCAGGTGATGTTTGAAACATCAAGATCCCAAATCCCACCCCTTGGCCAAGATGATAGGTGGGGTACCCCGAGGCTCAGGACCCAAGTTCCCACTCTGTCATTCTGATAGCTAGCCAAAGGGGCGATGCTAGTGCCTACAATCCAGAATCAAATATCTTGAGAAGGGTGAAGGCCCGTCTAGCTTACTCATCTAATGAGATTTCTCTTTTCCCGTGGGCAAAGCAAGGTGTGAAGTTCCTAGGCTAGAATGAGAGCAAAACACCTGTCAGGTCTCCCCGTCAAGCCCTGCTTTGAACTTTTTCTTACTTTTCTTGCCACTCATGAGATTTCTCCCAAGACTCTGATCTCTGCCTGCAGTCTTAAGGGCTAGAAACTGGTTTTAAAACCAGCTCAGATGACATATCCTGTCCCAGGACCCATATCTTCCACGACTAGACAACCCTGCAGCCTTGGACACCAGACAAAAGGAAACTCTAGGGCTGTGTTTGTCAACCTCAGCAAATTTAAGAAGTGTGGACTTCGACTCCCAGAGCCAGGGATTCCCTTGGGGCCTTCAGACTTTCCTGCTTCTGCCATGTAGGCTGTTGCGTAGAAGGTAAAGGAGAACCTGGAACCAAAAGGACTATCGGAGAATGGATGTTTGTGCCGATTTCTTCTCTAGCCTGTGCTGCTATGGTTTGCGTGCACTCACTAAGGTGTTTGCGGTTTTCCGCTGGTGTTTGTGTGTGTGTGTGCATTGCTGCATCCGTTGGGCTGTGATTAAGAAAGCTCTGATGGTCTGAGGTCCTTCATTTGGTTCCTCTTGCTGATGCTAAATTGGTCTTTGACTGGCTCAACTCCTGTTGTTTGTCTCGTTCTCGCTCAATTCCCTTGCGTGGCTCCACTTCCCTTAAGAGACGGCATAATGAAAGGGGATGTTATGTAGACGGATCTGTTGATAGTTGTTGGGTTGATGGGTTGAGATGTTTGGGAAGAGGCGTCCCTTACCTAGTAGACTCTTTGCTCTCACGGTGCTTCAAATGATCTCAGCAGCAGGCACAGCGCGAGGCTTGTTCTTCATCCATCAAGGCTATTAGCGTCTCTTCTTATTAATAACACTTCTCTTGGCTCTGGAGCCTCATTAATACTACATCGTTTTAGGGCTGGTTTTCTTCGTTGAAGCAAAGTCAGGGAGTAGGGGACAGAACGTAGATCAAAGGTAGGTCAACAAAGAAAGGAAATCCAACTTCTCTTGGACTGTACCAGGGGTCTTGAGGGGTTGGCAAACCCATGGAAGACCCTCCTGGCTTCTCCAGAGCAGGGAGTCCTTTCAGGGTGGAGCTACAGATGAGGAGGTCTTCTGCCAGGGTGACTCCAGATAGGTCCATCCAGAGTAGCGTAAGCCGGAACTGCACCCACTGATCTCAGACTCATGGCTGATGAAAAACCTGGAGAGCTATTTGGACAAACACTTGTGTGGTGGTGGTGTTGTTTTGTAAAAGAAAAACAATACCTGGAAAGAAGCAGAAAGACCAGTCGGTGGTTGAGATCAGAGGCAATTAAGCCATATTTTTATTTGTTTGTTTACGCATTAGAGCTGCAATCAAGCAATTAGTTACCTAGCAGGAGAGAAATCACGATGATCATCAAGTAATTCCCGGTGGTATAGGGAGATGATTGCAAAACAAACTAGCACATTTCCAGTATCGTAGAAGAACCCGACAATTGCAAAAAATAAAAATAAAAACTCCTAACTTAAAATCTTGTAGACAAATCTGTGGCATTCTCTCTATTAATTTCTAATACTGTTCTAATTACAGTAGAACAGTTTTTCCTCATTTTGGAAAGAAGGGTGATGTTGGGTCTAACCTAGCTTCTTGAGATGTTCTTTGAGTTGATTTTACTTGAAATAGGCAGCTTTAAAGTTGTGAGTCCAGCCTTGTTTGGGCATTCCCATCAACTAAATCTCCAAGGTTACTTGAGGGATAGACCCACGAAAAGTCTATTACAGTAATCAAGGCGCAAGATGGAATCCTCAATAGGGGTTCCTCATTCGCTTCACAGGAGGTGCCAGATATTCCTTCTGGTGTCATGCCTGCTTCTCTCTCAACCGTGGTGATTCCTGAAATGGAGCCTCAAAGCATGTTCAGCAGATGAATGTGAGGAGATGAACGTGATGATGTCTCCATGATGTGAGGAGGTCTCCATTTCAGTTTTTTAGAGATTGGGCCCCTCCAACACTGTAGCACACAGACAGGTGAGAAGGGACACACCTGGGGAGCTTTCCCTCCTAGAAAATGTGTGCATGAGCGCCAAGGAACAAGACTAAACTGGTGTCTACAGTCATTGGGTGTGTAACTCTCAGAGATGAAGAGATGGTAGAACTTCTGAGCAGTTAAGGGAAGGTCACCTTCACGCATGATGGTCTTATTTAGCCGTCCTTTTCAGAATAACGGAGCTGGAAGGGATCTTGGAGGTCTTGTAGCCCTACCCCTGTTCAAGCAGAAGATGCTATACCATTCCAGGCAAATGGATGTCCAGATAAGTCCATAAAGTCCCTAGATGACTGATAGATTGTGGGGTTATGGATGGACCCTGGAGGCAAAGCTTCAGATTTCACTGCTTGGTGTCCCAGTGGGGGTCTCTTTGCCCATCACCAGAGATTAATGGCTATTTTTAAGCTGTCTCCAAATTGTCCCGTTGCCAGCCGCTCTTTCAGGCCCTCCGTTGTCTCCTCCATTTTCTATTTTTACTTTAGCAGCAGAAATAAACGGTCGCATAGCAACGCCTCTTCCAGCCTCTCCAGGATTGTTCCTTGCAGACGGAGCTCAGCTTTCCAGCATCCTGTCGACAAGGCATTTTGGGTCGGAGCCCCAGATATATGCCAGGCTGTGTTGCATGTGCGTTTGTGGGTGTGCGAGCGAGTGGGAGCTTTGTGCAAGGAGGTTTGGAAAAGGAGAAATAAATTTCCCGGCCAGGCAGGCCTCCAGCATTCCTGAACGGGAAAGGGAAGGGCTCTGGGTGGCTTGCACGTTGAAACGTGGCTGAGAGAAACAGCCATGTGGAAAATCTTGATGGGAGGTGGTGGGCTTCCCATCCAAGACCCTGTGTGACCAGGAAGGGCCAGAGGCCATTTTATAAGTCTGGAGATGCGTTTTGTATCTGAATGTATTCTGTGTTTCTGTGCTTTGTGTGATTGTACCGGTGGAGGGTCAGTCAATTTCGCTGCACGCATGTTGTGCGTTGACAATAAAGGGTTGAATTGAATTGAATTGAATTTCCCCACATCCAGTGCCTCTATCAGGAGGTGAAAAGGCATGAGTCAAGGACTAAAGATAGGACTAAAGATAGCAACCGTCTTACTTTCACTACCCCTTCATCCAGCGTCCATCCCTTCCCAAAAGGAAAGAGGAGACATTGTCAATGGTCATCTACCAAAGGTCAACGGTGAGTCAAAGAGTTTGGCATTAAACCCCCGGCTGGAGAGCCAGAGAGGACCTGACTCTTGTTTGCTGTTGTTTTCCCACGTCTTCCAGCATTAGGAAACACGGAGTGGGTGATTGTGCTCTGCAATGTTGATAAAATACATCAGCTTTCAGCACAGGGGTTCAATTTACACAGAAGTCCAATCTGCTCATGGTCTGGTTGAATGGAACGTGGGCCTTTGGGCGTTGACCGGCTTGATTGCTAAGAGGAGCAACCTCTGGGCATGGCACGACATGACACTTGATTTGATTGTCCCGATCAATCTGTTGATCTTGAAGGAGGCGTTTGCTGCTGTTTGGATTTGGCAAACAGGGCTAATCGCAGTTGCGCTAATTATGTAGAGGTTGCTTCCTGCCTTCCCAGACAATAGAGCTATTTGTAGAACAATTAAGAAGACACAGGGCCCTTTCTTTCTGAATCCTGGTTGGCAGTGGGTACCCACCGATGCAGCTGTTCCCAAAATGGAGCTGCTGATTTGAATTCCTGGGGGCCGTGCAGGAGACCTCTGAGTGTCTTTGAACTTCTGTCTCCAGAGGAAATGGTTCTCGGATGCCGAATGGGAAGGAAATGGTTGGACATCCTCTCTCTATGCTAGTCGAAAGATATCAAAAAATGCTGTCTTGGATTTGACTGGAAACAGGAAGCAGTTTTCCAGGGAGATAGATTAATTGCAGCCATCTGGTACTTATACACACCAGAGTTTGGACTTTCCCAGACCTTACCTGGAGATGTGGAGGGACCATCTGTTAGCATGTGAGTGCTAATGCACCGAACTAGCATATTCCTGGGTCTTTTTTTTTTCCTTTTGAACACACACACCCTATTTATAGTGCTCTGCCTTCTCTAGACAATCCTGGTGTCAGCTGTTCCTCAGTTAGCCCCATGGACAAACAACTGCTGTTGACATCTCCAGGGGTATCTGTAGGGGGTCTTTTTGGAAGGTCCAGAAGTCAGGATAATGACTGTAACCATTAGGGTTGGGGGCTTTGGATGACCCTGGAAGCAAGAAGTAAGAAAAAGAGAAGGGGCCTCATCTCTTTGTCACATGTGAAAGAGAGGCAGGGCTTCAATTAATATGTAATCATGGCTTCCATCAAGCCATGTTGACTTGATTGACACCTTGCTAGCAGACATCTCCCTTTTAGCTCCGGTGACTCTGCTCTTGGACTTTCCAAAGTTTTGGAGAAGTCTTCTAAGATGGTTGGACATCAGCGTTTCCTGAACTAGTGGGGATCCTTAAGCCATCATGGATTGTACCCACCTGAGCAACTTCTGTTTTGTGGGGGAAGGGACCAGATGGGCCTGGAAACAGGAAACTGAAAGCGATGTTTCTCATTTGGAGTGGAGTCAGGACTCCCCGTTAATCAGGGAAGAGTTCAGAAGAATCTCTGCCCCTGGAGAGGCGACCCAGCTCTCTGATCCTGCAGCTGTAGGAGATTATGAGCATGTTTAGCCTGGAGGAAAGAAGACTTCAAGGAGACACCATCGTCGTCTTCGGTTATCTGTCACTGAGAAGACGAGGCCAAGTTTGGAGTTGCTCCAGAAGACAAGCCAATAAGAGCAAGGCTTCGGTAATCAAACCCTTGAAATTATGGGTCGCCCGTTGAAGCTTGGGTGATGCCTCCATAGTTGATCTGACAGGTGTTGTCTCACTAGAGTTAATCTCTAGAGCTTGGAGGTTGTTTTGGGAACCCTTGACGTCCTCCAGTATCCAGAAGGAAGAGGCAGAAGAGGAGGATTTGGAGAGCTGGAAGCCCAATGTATTTCTAGACAGCGGCCTGGTGGGGAAAGAGATTTCAGTTGGGAAGCTGGGCTGTTCAGCAGGCAAATCACAGTTGCACGCAAGCATCCCCTTATAAGGAAGAATGGCCTGAGACACAAAAAGCTTGTTTGATTCCGTTGCTGAGTGAACAGGGGGGGGAGGGGGGAGGGGGAAGGCCTTCCTGCGCAAATCATCCCAGCAGCCCGTTAGTGTTTTAGCTGATTGCACACCCATGGCAGTGAAATCTGTGTTGAAATGCACACGGCTTGAAGCTTGTTGAGTTGGAAATGGAGGGTTGATGGTGGGTGGGAGAGCATATAATTTAAGGACAAATTCTTCCTTCGAGTCTCTGCATTTCCCTTCTTGCTCTGGGTTCAAAGAACTAAATAAGGACCCCAAAACTCTGTCAAGGAGCTTCTCTGCTCTGTCTCTAGATCCTTCCTGGTTTAAGTCGTCCTCCTGTCTTATCATTGGCTGTTGGGCCTAGTTTCAATCCCTTGGGATGTGGAGCGACAGTCCAAGAGTGTTTTGGGTAGAGGAGGTCTGGAAGAAGTTAGCCTAGATTTTTTTTTTTAATTTTTTATTGATAATAACAAACAAAACATAAACAAAAAAGAAACAATAAAAATAATATTACACC
>JAEANM010012042.1:0-14989 GCA_017656035.1 Myanophis thanlyinensis | reverse complement strand
CTTATACAAATTTTCTTTAAATGCCGTTGACATAGTCATTTTATAGTTTTGAGACCATAACATTTGCCATTCCTCTAGATCTATCCCATGTCCAAAATTCTTTCCCCAAGCGATCATTGTTTCTTTAACTTGCTCTTCCTCCATTTTAATGTCTAATAAAAACCCATACAGTTCAAATTCAATACAATTCAAAATATTTTTCACACCCTGCAGGCTAACATATTTAAATAACAGATGTTGCTGTCAGAAGATTAATTGTACTTTTCATTTGGCTCTGCCATTTCTTAATCAAAACTATAGGCAGAGTTCTTACAAAGTATGTATAGGGTAAAACTCTTTGACAGGAATGACATTATAGCACAAAACAGTTTTAAACATGTAAGAATTTACAAATAATACTGGATAATATATGGTAATTACACTGAACTATACTTGACTGAACCCAGACTCTACCATGTGTTAAGATATCAAGTGTCTATTAAATAACTCCTTATCTATATCTCCCCTTGGTAAGTAGTAATAGTTGACTTTCTAAATAAACAGAATATATAACTCACTTGTTCAATATTTTACAGTGTGCCGATGGTTCTGCTCTATATTTGGAGTACACCTCTTCACTTGACTTGCCAGACAAAGTCCTCCAGTTTGCCCGCGACCACCCTTTGATGGACGGTATTGTGAACTCAGTTGGTCTTCAGCCTGTCTTCCTGAAAAGGGGTACCAAGTATACACAACTCATAATAAGCCAAGCCACTGACTTGGATAATGTCACATATGACATTTTTTTCCTAGGGACAGGTAAAGCACTTACTATACTGCTTCCATAGTACTTTTTTTTTTTAAATGCTGTCTTGTCAGTTTTCAAGATAGGTTAATTTTTAGGTGTTTTAAAGCAAGGAGAAGTAAATAACAGCTCTAGTCCACCTCTATATTAGCACATCATAACATATTTTTGATTTCTTAGTGGTATCTTATAGAAAATATAGATCAAGTCTTTGCTCCCCATAATGTATTTTCCGGTAGATCCTATTGTAATGGTATGTAGGAATGACCTTGGGAGACAGGAAAGAGAGCCACAGACAACCAGCCTGTGAATGGTATCTTAGCCCACGGAAATGGTGATGGTGTCAGAAAACCCCTCTCTAGTTTTCCAGAGAGTAAAAAAGAAGGAGAAGGGAAATTTCAGTCATACAAGATTTTGTTAATCTAACCTTTGTGCTTCTTACCTGGACTACTATACCTTGCAGGGTTAACATCTATTTATACCTCCATGAGTATCTGAGAAACTTGAATGTTTGAATTTTGCTATTTCATTAACTAGAAATTTGTCACCAAGTTTGATTTATCCCAATTTATTGACTAGCCATACAAAATAACTAAACTTTGATATTAAAGAAATACAATTTGGGTTATGTGTTTCTAACACATTCATAAACTAAAGCAACTGAGGTTTAATTATGTTTTAATTTATACAGATAAGGGCTATTTGCATAAAACTCTCAATTGTCATGGAGAAATTATTATTTTGGAAGAAATACAGCTGTTTCCATCAGCAGAACCTGTACAGATACTCAAGCTAGCTTCTCTAAAGGTACAATATTGTCCTGGTCTATTCTGCATGACACCCTTTCCTTCGGTTTCATTCCATTGTTTACTTTGGGTTTTATCTATTTGAATACTTTTTAATATCATTTAGGGAAAAGGATAACTGTTTAGTGCTGTCTTTCCAGGGCCTGTTGTATGCCAGTTCTCCTTCCCAGCTGGTACAACTCCCTGTTGCAATTTGCAGCTGGTATAAACAATGCTTTGATTGTATCTTGGCAAGGGATCCCTACTGTGCATGGTCCCTCACTCTTCACAATTGTATCCTCCTGGCTAAACACCTTGAACATTCACAGTGAGTAATATAATCAATGGGACAAGTAATGAGACATGATTCAGATTTTAAAGTGTGTACCTTACTGCTCTACATTTTTAATCTTTTGTTTGCTTTGAAGCTTTGTCTGAATTGGCTTGCAACGGAATAAAACAAATCAAAGACACTGCCCAACATTGTCTGTTTTTGCTGCCTCTATTTTTGGTGAACTTGTTCTTGTTTCTTCAGGAAGTGCTGAAGCTAGCTCCCTCTAGGTATTTTTCCCCTAGCTGATAACTGAGGAACTACTTGCAATTGAGAGGAGATGAAGCTTTAGCCAGCCTTGTACTACTGAGGATTCTAACATTTTTTCCCAGTGGAACTGGTGTTTTTATTGAATCCCATCTTTTTTTCTTTGAAGAGGCCTTTTCAAGTTTTATTGTAGGAGAGAATTCTGAATAGGGGAACCACAAATTCAATTTTTTAGATTACTTGTTTTCTCCTATCTGTTTTTGGAGTGGAGAGCCAGTGTAGCATGTGACCATGAAAAAAGGAGTTTTATTTATTTACCTTCAGGTCCTGCTAGATAGGGCAGAATAGCTAAGGAGTCCTTCATAACCCTTCCCAATTCACAAAATACTTCACTGATACAATGAATCAAGGATAAATCAAGCAGGAACTAGAACTAAGGAGAAATTTCCTGACAATTAGAACAATTAATCTGTGGAAAAGCTTGCCTCCAGAAGTTGGGGTGTTCTAACACTGGAGGTTTTTAAGAAGAGATTTATTTAGAAAAACAGAATTGGAAGGGACTTGGAGGTCTTCTAGTCCAATCCCCTAATTAGGCAAGAAACCCTATACCATTTCAGACAAATGGTTCTCCAATATCTTCTTTAAAACTTTAACCATAATAAAGGTTTGGTTTCATTTGATTGCATACTCCTTGGGACTGAGATCAGTTCTTTTATCCTTTAATGCTGGGTTATTTTATGATACAGTATTGTGTTAATATATCCATAACCACAGGTTGCTGTATTGTGCAAACAAACCTTAAAATATATCTGGAGATTGTGAGGGTTTGGAGGGGGACAAAATGGTATAGATTTAATCCCACCAAAATTGAGAGTTTTGAAGAGGAAAACCTGAAATATTTCATCTTTCCCCCTGATCTGGATTTCTACTTTCCTATGCAGAGTTGGTTTGTAATATCTTGGTTCTCCTAGATTCACAGCTCATCCTTAAGAAAAACAGATAGAAGCCCTGGCTAGATGGGGTCTGCACAGATCCAACTGGTATAGCACAGATTTTCCTGAATCAAGAGGTTTTGTTCATTGTAAATTATGTCTTGGTCACCTCCCAATCAATACTCAGATATGATATAAAGTTGAGTTGAGTGATTAGGCATTTTTTGACAAAGTTGCATGGGTATCCATGGTTATCCCTGTTGCAACTATTGCATGCATTCACTAGCTGTGACCACCCTCATTATCTAACTGTCTGGTAAGGACGGACCAAAATCATTGTCCTACCTGGTGTTTATGATGAGGCTTCAACAATGAAGCCCAGTATGTGAGTTTGAGGCAGTAAGGTAAGCTTGTCAGCTGCAGCGAGAGGGAAATGCCAAGGAAACGGGATGAGCATTGGTTGCTTAGCAGAAAAGCTAGGATAGATGTAAGGTGAAACCCATGCAGAAGTACTCACAGCTGCAAGTGGTATGTCCCATCTTCTATCTAGTTTATGTCTTTGAAGAAAATTCTTAGCCTCTCTTTGTAGGTGAGTTTCTGATTGCTGCTATTCTCAGATTTCCTTCTCTGCATTTCAAGGCTGAAAGTAGATTTTTAAGAGAAGATTTCCGTCCACTTTGAATATTTTTGAATATCTTTATGAAGTAGTTTTTTTCTTTCTTTTATCAAGAGATCTAATCCAGAGCATCAGGAATGGTGATATCAACAGGTGTCCTGAAGTAGGTAGGGGATATTTTTTTTTAAATATGGCAATATGAGGCAGTATTTCTAAACAGTATTGTTTAGTTATAAAATTGTTGATAATAAGATAAATTGCACCATACAAGTATTCCAAGTTTATGTGAATCATTTAACATTAAATGCTATAATCTAGCCTCATTTACTCAAAGTTCAATTGCTTACGGCAGATTTCTTTCTTTCTCAGTATAGGTAATTTTATTCTTTAAATCAATTTTACCAAAAGCTAAAGAACACATTGGTAGCAGTTTCTCCATAACTCTGGGCAGTTTTTGAGCCTTTAGTGTCTAAATAGGATCAACTGCTGACAACTACCATGCCCACTTTCCCTTAAACAAATATTTATTAATTCTCTAGTCCATGCTGATCTGGAAGTTGCCGTTTAAATTTTCCATGATGTCTGTAATGTATCATCATTCTAATATACTGTGAAAAATTTAAATTGAGCACTCTCTGACTAAGCTATCTAATGCTTTTTGCATTATCCTCTTGATAATATGCCCTCTATCCAATAAATATTTGTGTACATTCAACCATTGTCGGTATGCCACATAATGAGCTTGAAGAAAAATGCAGAATACTCTAAATTTTACAAAGAGATTGGGAGTGCAACTAATAGTCATATGTCATTAATTGGCAGGAAAAAAGCTCTTTAGACAAAATTAGGTGAATTAAATTTTTAATTACAGGTGGTCCTTGTTTAACAACTGATTCATTTAGCAACTTTCAGTTACAACAATAACTGAATAAAATAATTTTATGTCCAGTCCTCGCATCTACAATCTTCACAGTTCTGTAAAGCAATGAAAAACTGGAGTAAGATCATAAGCATAGTCATGGTTTCACTTAGCACTTTGCCTAATGACCATGTTGGCAGTCTCAATTGGGCTTGCTAAATAAGGATGGCCTTATTACTTTTTATGCATTGAAATAATCAAATGTAGAGAAGTAACAGAAAAGTAGTAATTTAATATGCTTTAAAGAAAAAAAAGTATTTCATATAAGCAAGTATTCAGATTGTGATCTGATGCAACAAATGTGTTAATATATTTAAGAGCATAAGAGATGGCATCATTTGCATATTTTTATTTGTAATTTATATTAAAAAAATTAAAAAGATAAACATTAATGCAAACCAATATAAAATAAGAAAAGAAGAAGAAATCAAAGCCAAAGCCAAAAATTCCATAAAATAAAATATAAATAAAAAAGAAAGAAAAGGATACAAACTTCTGATATTCTTCATAGCAATTATAATTGTATTTTAAACTCTTTCTAAAGTTATATCATGATTTTTTGCAATATGTCCTATCTAATCTTCAAAATCATACATTCATTTTTTTCATTTTTATACCACAATTGTGTTTCCAGTTACCAATATATGTAGATATTGTCTTTTCTCTAATTAAATAAGTTAATTTATCCATTTCAGCAAGATCTGTCAATTTCACAAACCATTCCTCCATAGTGAGTATTGTCAAATCTTTCATCTTTATTCCCATAAAAATCTCACTGCAATAATCATATATTGAAATAATCTTCCATGACTTCCAGCATCATTTTTAGAATAGAATAGAACAGCGATGTCAAACTCAAGGCTCAAGGGCCGGATCAGGCCTGCGGGTTGGTTTGATTCAGCCTGCGGGGCTACCCTGGAAACAGCAAAGGACCAGCCAATGGTGCCTCTGCCAGTGAAAACAGAGCTCAGGAGGGCTGTGTTTTCACTGGCAGAGCATTGCAGGGGGCCGTCCCAGCCGGAAATGGAGCTTGGGAGCCCATTTTCACTGGCAGAACATTCAGTCCACCACACGAGCCCCCGTCACTAGTTTTGTCGAGCTGGCATGCCCACCATGGTCACACCCACCCCGGCCCCCAAGGTCAAACACAACCCTGATACGGCCCTCAATGAAATTGAGCTTGACACCCCTGGAATAGAATAACAGAATTGGAAGGGAACTTGGGGATCTAGTCCAACTCCCTGCTTAGGCAGGAAACCCTATACCATTTCAAGACAATTGATTTCCAATCTCTTCTTAAAAAACTTCCAGTATTGGAGCATTTACAAGTCGTTCTACTGATTGTTCTGTCAGGAAATTTCTTCTTAGTTCTAAGTTGCTTCTCTCCTTGATTAGTTTCTATCCATTGCTTCTTGTCCTACTCTCAGGTGCTTTGGAGAATAGCTTGACTCCCTCTTCTTTGTGGCAACCCCTGAGATACTGGAATACAGCTATCATGTCACCCCAATCCTTTTTTTCATCAAACTAGACGTACCCAGTTCCAGCAACCGTTCTTTATATGTTTTAGCCTCCTGTCTCTAATCATCTTTGTTGCTCTTCTCTGCACTCTTTCTAGAGTCTCTCAACATATTTTTTACATCACGGCAGACAAAACTGGATGCAGTATCTCAGGTGTGGTCTTACCAAGGCATTATAATATGGTATTAACACTTCACGTGATCTTAATTCTATCCCTCCTGTTTATGCAGCCTAGAACTGTGTTGGCTTTTTTGGCAGCTGCTGCACACTGCTGGCTTATATTTAAATGATTGTCCACTAGGATTCCAAGATCCCTCTCACAGTTACTACTATTGAGCCAGGTACCATATATACTGTACCTTTGCATTTTGTTTTTCTTGCCTAAATGTGGAACCTTACTTTTTTCATCATTGAATTTCATTTTGTTAGCTAGCATTCAATGTTCAAGTCTGTCAAGATCCTTCTGTATCTTAAGCCTGTCCTCTGGGGTATTGGCTATTCTTGCTAGCTTGCTGTTGTCTGCAATTTTGATGAGTTCCTCATCTATCCCCTTGTCCAAAGCATTGATGAAGATGTTGAACAGTACTGGGCCTAAAACAGAGCCTTGGGGTACCCCACTGCATACTTTCCTCCATGTCAATGCAGTTCCACTGATGACTACAAGTTGAGTGTGGTTGGTCAACCAGTTACGAATCCATCTGTTGGTGATGCTGTCTAACCCACATTTTTCTATTTTATCAAGTAATAGGTTATGGTCTGCTTTATCAAGTGCCTTACTGAAGTCCAAGTAAATTACACTGACAGAATTTCTTTGGTCAAAGAATAGTTTTTTAAATGTATATATGATAGAATGTCCCTTTATGTTGTTCAGATTTCCAACATACATTTGAAATACCTTTATACATCTCTTAATTAATTTCTCTGATGTGATGTACCAACAGTAAATTAATTTATAAATATTCTCTTTAAGGTCATAGCATAATGTAAATTTCAACCCTTTTGGCATTGATCCATCTGTTCATTATAACCAGAATTCTTAGCCAATTTTATTATAGAGTCTTTAATCTGTTCTTCCTCTGTTTCAAATTCCAATAAAAATTTATACTTTTTAGTAATTACGTGTATGATCAGTGCACAACTGTACTTCAAACTCTCTGTTACTTTGTACCTTAAGCCTTTTTATTCATTTTGAATCTTTATTATAATTATAAATGATAAAACTATATCCCTCTGCTATTAGTTGCTATCTTGATTTAATCTTAAATTCCCCTTGATGATTTTCCAATAATTCCTGGTATGTCTTTGCTTCCTTTTCTCTTCGCTGATATGCTTCTTGAGTGGATATTCATAAAGGTATTTTTGGGCCCAACCAATGGGTTTGTATCTATTCCATATTCTCATATAATTTGAATATGTGCAGGCTCATGCGCAAACCAGAGCAGAGAGCTGGAGTTATGCTAATACATTGGAATCACCTTGCTATTTGACTTTGCCTGGCAACAGTAATGTCAGAGGTGAGTGTGTAACAGCAAAATCTCTCTCCTCCAAATATGGTATTTCTCCATAGTAACTACAATAATGGTCTCTTCTTCCCTCTCCTCATTGCACAGATATAGATAAATGTTTTTCTACAGACCCATGGAACTGTTTAATTGGAACTGAATTTTTCCAACATAAAGATCATAATTACATTTTTCTATCTTGTCACTCATGAGCATTATGCCATCCTATCCCAATAATTTCATAGCACACAGTGGAACTAGAAGTCCTTTTAGTCAAACCATTTATCCATTGTTAAAAATAACAGTACAGACAACCATGGTAGGTCTGAATATAGGATAGTAATTCACTGAAAAACTCAGGAGGGTTGTTGCCTGCTTGTCTAAGTGCTTTCATCTCCTTTTCAATCCAGCAGAGGATGACTGTGATTTTCCCAGAGATACATTGAAATTCTTGCAGTTTGTATGTGTGTGGGTTTAAAATGCTGTTTCTCTAAGCTTAATATTTTATTAAAAAGGCTCACTGTTTTTGAATATAAATTATCTTGACTTTGGGGAGTCAATTGAAGATAGGGACACATGTGTTCCCTTTTCTTTTTGGAGTCATTTTCTCTGAAGTACTACTTCTTCATTTTTAACCTTGGGCTGAACCAAGGGAATTCCTACACGCGTCAGCAGAATCAGCACTAGCAAAATCCCTGGTACTGTTGCCACTGAGAGAAGCTGGTATCCAATTGCAAATATTAGAAAGCTGAAAACACATTAAATTTTTAAAAAACCCAAAGCACCATGCAACACATTTTAAACAGTGCTTTCAAAGCACATGATATGGAGGCAAATGGTAGCTAGAACCTTTTTATTCTTTCTCTGACAAGTGCCACATAAAATTAAATGCATTTCCTTGTAAGAAGATTCTTCATATGGGATACCTCTCTGAAGGATCACAAACATGTATAATTTATCAGTATCTTTTGCTGTATTATCAAAAACATCAATATATTATGTACCCTTCCATTGATGATAGATTGTAATGATGATACAGATTGTATGATGGGCAATTAGTACACACTAAGTGAGGAAGGCTGACATAATTCCTAACATGAGGCAGGAAACTATAATCTGACCATCAAGCCTTCTTGCTTTTCAGAAACGAAAATCAGAAGATACCCTGTCACCCTTGGCAGCAGCCCTCATCTTAACTGTGAACCTTTGTCCAACACAGCCAACCTTCTCTGGATGTTTAACAAGAGCCCCTTGCTGGAAGAAGAGGCCAAATATCTTGTCCATACAAAAGGACTGGTTGTCTTTAATGTAACAGTTGCCGATACTGGGCTTTATGAATGTCAGTCTGTTGAAAAAATCAATGGGAGAACATTTCGTGTAACAGTGGCTGTCTATCTCCTTCAGCCCCAGCCAGAGAAAACTTTCTACAGTCCTAACTGTGACTTGTCAAACCAGATATGTTCTGACATAGCAGGTCCAAAAAGCAAACCTTTGGCAGGCCCAGAGACTGAGAACCCAAGGCAGCCATCCAGAAGAATCCAAAGTTCTTTTTTCAGTCTAATAGTTGTGGGCGCCACCGTTGCCCTCCTTTTCTTCCTTTTGCTTTCTTGGAATATTTACAAAGGCTATATCTCTCTGCCCTGGATCTCTATACCTAAAACATCAGCAGATGAATCAGCAAGTCCAGAAATGAGTCTGGAACAAGTGGACCTTACTCAGACAAGCTCAGGCTCACAAACAATGACCATCTCCACTTTCAAATCAAGCCCACTGATGTCTTCCTCTAAAGTGGATTGCAGTATAAAAATGAAGCCAAGCATTGACTCCACTAAAATCTGCGGTTCTTCAAATTGTCTGGTCATGGATGAAACCAAAATTCCCGACAAAGACCATGAAATACAAGATTGCTCCAAGGGAAGGAGTTCAACACTTCTTTGATCCCACAAACTGGTTGGTATGTAAAGAAATGCCATTTTTCTTTTCTTTTTCTGTAAGTGTTTGATTTCTTCGTGGACCACCATTTTCTTCCTGTCATTTTCAGAATGTTCTGAAAAATAAATCTTTTGAAAAGAAGTTTTTATCAAGCCTCATTCTTCTTCCATATTGTTTTCCATATTTTCAGATCACTATGGGAGAATGCTACCATCCATTTGGCAAATTATAAATATTTCTCATTTCTAATTCTTAAAATTAGTATAGCTGTTTAAAACTGAGAAATAGTATGTATGGATTCCAGGATGTTTGTGAACAGCATTTTCGGTTCACACTAGACAAACCATTTGTTTTAAAGATGGGATTGTATTTTCCATTGTTGTATAAATGGAAAGAACCCATTTCTATTTCTAAACTTCAAAAACTGCTTGGATCCATAGCTCACTGCCATTGTAGTGATTGCTTTCCAGAACTTTAATTAATTAAAACTGGCAACTTTTCTTGCATCTGAAATTCCATTTTCGAATGTATAAGAATGAGAATGATCTGCCCTTTGAAAAAGCCACTTTTCATACTTATTTCTGAATTTCTGATTTGCAGCAAGCCTCCGAAATGGAAGAAACAAGTGATTCCTTTAGATATGTAAAAATAATCTCTTTCTTGGAGCAGTGATTTTGTTCCAGGAACTGAGCCAGTTAAACCAGATATTGAAAAGCAGTAAAATTGTCCATTTGGTTACTGGCAGTGAGTAACTCAGACCAGTGATTTTTCCAGGAGTGCATCAGGCACTCTTCTCTGAAAGCACATTGTTCTGTTTTGGGAATAACTGAGGGAACTAATGCAGAAACAGAGCAGAATCATCTATCTTCTCCATGTGAAGGCTGATTGGAAGGAAGATATGCTTAAAGCAGAGATTCAGCAGGCAGGCTGCTGAGCATCTCTTGAAGAAGGTATCTTTGAACATTTGAACATTCTTCTGGCAGACTAGCCATTCTAGCAACTACAATGAGAAATGTAGGTGTTATGCCTTTCAAAAGTATGATCAGATAAAAATTCCGAGAATGTCATGACATTCTGGGTTTACCTTGGATCTAAAATGACATGACCTTTTTTTGCTTTAGCTTCACTTTCACTGTCCTTTCATTATCACTGGCAACAGAAGGCTAAACTTTTAAGTATTGAAAGGACATTTTGAAAAGTAGAGCAGACAGCATCCTCAACTTGCTAGCAATAAGCAATCAGCTATCTAATATTGACAGCCTTTTTTAGAAACTAATTATCTGGCGCAAGGCAGATTATTTTAATTGGGTCAACAGAAATAGGAGATGAATGATGGTGGGATCACTTTGGATATCATGTCTTGTTCATAAAGGGCATCCTTGAAACTTGCAGTTGGAAATATGAAGGGGCAGTTTATTTGCAGCACTAATTACTCAGCTGTTCACAAGTTTCCACATGAAGTTCTCACTGAGACTTGTGACTCACAGTCTTTGAGATGTTGTTACTTGAACAGAAGGTTGGGTTCAGGACTCACTGTAATCCAGGTTCCTTGAAGGCAAAGCAAGTCTTAGCTCACTGATAGCCTGCTTGAGATTGTGGTGTATCCACTGAAATGAAAAAAAGAGAATCTTCTCCAATCTGGTGCTCTCCAAATTACTAACTCCCATAAGGCCTAGTAACTAAGTCATTACGTCAGACTGTTTGAAAATAATGGAAAAGTCCTACACACTGGGAAAGATCTTTCATCATCCTAAAGTCTTTCTTAGGAAAAAATGGGGAAATCTGATGGGGTCCAACATTTAGATTCCAACAATAGATAGTCAGTAGTGAAGCCATTAAATCACCATGTGTGTTATGCATCTTGTTCTTGTCTATAGACAAGCTTTTATTAATTAACATGATAACCACTGATTTAATCTTCACCTGTAAAAACTGCCCAATCTGTCTGGTATCTCTTGCATTTTCCAACAATAAACAGATATCTTGCAAAGCTTACAAAAGCAGCTGTTACTCTTGTTCCAGACAAAACACGAACTGTTGCTTGCTATATTGCCTTTGAATATGGCTGGTCCAGGGCTACACAATCATGAAGAAAAGGCAGGTCACCTCATCAGACATAATAGATGGAATAAGAAGCAAAAGAAGTGTTTGAAAGAACAGACCATATGGCTTAACGATTGCTCTCAGATAGTTGGAGAATGATGTCATAGCACCTGTTTTAAGATAATTGCTAGTTCAGTTGGCTTCTGTTTTTAGAGATATGTATGTCTGCATGGGCCATCTCCATACCAATGTTGACCAGGAATCTAATGTTTCTATTGACAGTCTTGAGGGAACATATTGTATGTAATGATGTCATCATTGCCTCTGCAGGCCTTGAAGGTCACGGAAAATTCCTCAGGAAACCCCCAATGTCCCTGAGATGACATTCAGTGTCCTTGGAAGACCTCCATGGGAGGTGGGCAACTATTTCTGTACTTCTTTATCTTACCTGGAGTGTGCCAGCTTGTCTGGGTGGGGTGTGCCAGTGCTTCTTGGTGGAGAAGTAGACAACGTAGCAAACATATAAATATGAGTGTCAAAATGTGTTCAGGGTTCCCTCTTGCTTTGAGGGGCCGCCTTTATTCAGATGAATAAATGTGTAAAGCTTATAGAGGCAAATACCTGTCTTTTTTTTTACCAAGCCACACTTGAAACCAGAAAAACACCAAACAGCAACATTTCTTGGTCTGGTCCTGGTTTGTCTTTTCCCTGTAATTACCATGGTTGGGTAGAGATAATATCTGGGAGAACACTTGTGTTTTTTATCTTAGCAAAGGTAGCTCTTCCATATTTCAGATGCTACTTAACATTGAATACATTATATACAAATCAACAGCATGGATGGGTTCTTATTCTTTCTGGCTTCCTGGAAACACCAATCAGTCAGGATGTTAGAGTAAATGCGTTTATTTAATTACATTTATTCATCACCTGTCTTGTTGAATGTCCTGTGCCTGAGCTGACTGGACAGCACTGTTTAAAAAGATGGTAAAGATTACATTCTGTGAGCAAAGTTGTAATAAATTAAATATATTTAGTTTGCTAAAGTTGGCCAGATATTCTAAGAACCTCACACTGGGAGGGGGGGGGACCAAATATGCATTTTCCTGCTCTAGAAAACAGAATCCAGGCTAATGGCTTCTAATTACAATAAATACTTTAATTAAAGATTCAGAACTCTGTGCTCCTATGGACTGTTCAACAAAATAAAGTGCGCTAGAATATATTAGATTTCCTACCTGAGATATTTGTAGGCAGAAGTTAATTAGGACTTCCTGGAATAAGTCAACTTCAAGGCCCCTTTCAATTCTATGATTCCTAATAATAGATTTTTAAACAATGGCTTCAATTCTAACTGAAAGCTGCCAGGCCAGGGCCAATTCTAATCCTATAGCAACTTTTCTCTGTTAATCGGATATTTAACACGTTTAAAAAGGTTTTAATTGTAGGGCTCCGGCGTGACTGCAGAAGTTGTGGAGTCCGGTTTCCTCCAGCAGATGGCAATACAGAGCCAACAAAGAAACCACCCTCCCCGCCCCCGCCCGCCCCTTTGGAAATAACTCAGAAGAAATGTGATAGAAACGAAGCGGAGTTTGCAGATGAAGGAAGATAAATTAAAATAAAAAAATTTTTAGAAAGGAGAACAAAGGCTACCGGCATTATCCTGCACAAAAGAACAAAGTGGGTAAGCAGCTCCATGTTTAACATGATTTTCCCCCTTTTCGTTTTAAAGCTCTGCAGAGAAAGCTATCGGCTTGCCTGAAGCGTTAGAAAAGAGCGAGAAATATTTGCAACACAGAAACAACAACAACAAAAAGACAATCTCCTGCTTCCACCCTGTTTCCAACTCAAGAGGAGGAAAAGAGAACCTGGGATATATATTTTTGGAGGGCGGGGAGAAAGAAAGTTCTTATCTCTGTGGTCTCTTAGGGTGATTTGGAGGGAGTGCTTTTTGGAGCGAAAGGAACAGCTGCTCTCATCTTTATGCTTCTCTTCCCTCCCCACACCCTTGGGAACGTATAGAAGTGTGTGTGCTTATGTGTGTGAATGCGCATGTGGTAATGCTCTCCCTTTCTTTCAAGCCCCAGAATCCAACCCCGCCTTTTCCATCACAAAGTCATGGATTTCCAAAGTGAAATTCCGGAGGAAATTTGAGGAGTATCCGGATCCGGAGAAAGAGTGAAAAGGAAAAAAAAAAAAAAAGAGGCAACGTGGAGATTTGATCAAAGGAACAACTGAAAAAAAAGAGCCTGGCAGGCCGGCAGGAGAAGATGGGGTGAGAAAACCGATCTTTGACCTTAACGGTGCTTGCAGAAAAATTAAAGAGTTTGACATTACTGGGTTGGGGGTGGGTTGTTTTTTTTAAGTTTTGTTGTTTTTTAAAAAATGAATCAACAAAGTTTATTAATCGGGGAAGAGATAGTGTGAATTTCCTGCTATATAGGGTTTTAATGTAATGAGAAGAAAAGGAGGAATGTGGTGATACAAATCTTCCTGTATGTTAAAAGGATGGCATTTATTTTGTTTTTTGATTGTGTCCACTTTAATACTGGTGCACACTTTGTTCTCCTCCCCCCCCCATTTTACACTGCCACTCTCTTTCACCACAGCACACAAATGGTTCCCTTTTGAAGTAGCTTGAGAAGGATCAGCCCTTCCTCCCCCATTCATTCCTGTTGAAATGTGTCTATCTGCATATTTTAATTCATATTGACCTAGTCACCAACCAATACTTCCATGGGTCCATCAATTTGACAAAGGGGTGGAGTTTGTGAATCCAGGCTTCTTTCCTCCATCCCATATATTAATATAAGCTCAAAGTGCACAGCAAGTAAGTTTTATTGGTGTGCCCCCACCATCTTTCCTAACCATCCTGTTTATTATTAAATCATTGAATATGGATCACGAAAGCCAGCTCAAAGGGGCAGAATTTGGCTTGAGAAACCTAGTTGTTGATTGCCAGCAGGCCCCTGCCCTTCTAGCCTTCCAGACAGCCTTAAAAATCTGGCTTTTGCCCAAGACATTGGCATAGGATGTGGCTGAACACGTATACTTATTTTTTTTAATTAAAAAAATATTTTAGGGCACACAAGTTGGGGGCTGGGTTTGGAAGGGATATTGGGTTTTGCTATTTCTTTATATCCTTGTTGTTGTATATAAGTCGTAACGCATAAAATGGACAGTCACATAAGTCTCGTAATTACAAACATGCATACTTTGGGCAGCCTGTGGGTGTGAGCGAGAGAGACCCATTTCAGTTGATAAGCAAACATGGAAGTGCAATCAACTTGATAGAGAGAAGCAGACACAAATGGTATAAGAATCCAGAGGGGAAAGGTAATATTGTCTAGGTTTATTAAAAGCAACATAATATATGGCACGCTATTATGTATTTTATTATATATACATTGTGTGTGTGTG
>JAEANM010012041.1:0-14990 GCA_017656035.1 Myanophis thanlyinensis | reverse complement strand
CTGCAACCCAACAAGACAGACACAGACTACAGAGGATAATCAGAACTGCAGAAAAAACAGTTACTACCAATCTGCCTCCCATCAAGGACCTGTATACTGCACGAGTCAAAAAGAGGGCTGGGAAAATATTTAAGGACCAGTCACATCCTGGACACAAACTGTTTCAACTCCTACTCTCAAAAAAGATGCTATAGGGCACTGCACACAAGAACAACTAGACACAAGAACAGCTTTTTCCCCTCAATACTGTCCAACTATTTATTAAGTCTGCATTACTATTATTCTCATCATTCCATCACCCACCCACCCCCATTATAACTTGTTTCTTATATCCTTACGATTTACATTATTGTCTCCTAGTATGATTTGACTGCTTCTGTACCCCATGACTATCATTAAGTGTTGTATCTTATGATTCCTGATGAATGTACTGTTTCTTTTATTGCACACTGAGAGCATATGCACCAAAGACAAATTCCTTGTGTCTCCAATCACACTTGGCCAATAAAGAATTCTGTTCTATTCTATTCACAGCAAAATAAGACAGTCAGGCACATCATTACACCATGAGGTAACTCATCAGATAAATCACACTCCCCCTTTACACCCAGCAGCAATCATAACATAGATTGTCTCATTCAGGAGCTTACGCTATCCAACCAATCAACTACCACTGTGAATTCTGGCCCATTATCCACTTTACTGTTCCAGCTATTAAATTAAATATCTTAACACTGCTCCCATTTATAGCTGGACAGTATTTAAACCAAGTTGTTTCACAAGATCTTTGTGTCTTTGTCACGGCTTTGTCATGAACTCAGCTGAATTGTTTTCTAATGGACAAATAAATTAGGTCTGTTACATTTTCTTTCACTGGTTCTCTGACATTACAATATTTTATGTCAACATGCTTCTGGTTCTTATTTTCTCACCTTGCTCGCCATTTGTATATATGTTGGGTTACTTCAAATATTGGTATAGCTCCTTTCACTTCAATACCCAAATCCTTTAATTCTGAACACAATTCTGACAATGCTATGAATTCCGCCCCAGCTGTGGAAATGGCAACTGAAGTCTGTTTTCTAGATTTCCAACCAATAGTGTATTTGCAAACATTACAACAAATCTTGACATTGACTTTCTATCTTGTGCATCATTAGCCCAAACTCTGTCTACAAAACATTTCAATTCAAAGTCATTTGATGGTTGCAAATGCAACCGAAATCCATGTTTCCTTTTAAATGTAATATTCTTTTAATTCCTAACTAGTATTGTGTAGGCTTTGAGCAACTAACCTTGCTTTATATTGTACTTCATCATTCATCAAAAGTTTCTTTTTATACATCTATCTGCACCCAACAGCTTTTTCTCCCTCTGGTAAATCCACTGGCGTGAAAATTATGTTTTTGCATAGACAACATTTTTTAATCTATGACCTCTTTCCATTTCTTTTGTTCTGCCAGAGGTAAATTGAATACTTCCTGGTAATTTGGGGGTTCATAAAAGATGTCACATACTTTTACCTCATCAGCTGTGAATCTTTCTGCAGGAACACCTTTGTTTTCTCTCAGACTTTCTTGGAATAAATTGTTCCTGTTTCACTGGAATCTTACTCTCCAAACATTCCTCTGAGCTATACACAAACCCTAAACTACTCTTGGATACCTGTTTAACTTGCCTGTGTGAATGTTCATTCATTGGAGACCTCTGACTAACAGGCATTAAATTTCAGTACTAGCATATACCTTTTCCCAATTCTCATGTTCTGAAAAATTTGCAAAATGTGAGATAATAACATTTATAGATGGACACAAAAATGCCTTTGATCCTGATAATCTACAAATTTCATTTTCCTTGTCTTTGGCTGTCCTTTTCTCCTAATTGTCTTGGGAATGTGCACCCAGGCACTATCACAAAAGATTGTTAAATGTGCCAAGGATGGTTGTCTTTTATATAACATGTAATATGGAGTTTCATTAATTGCGGAACTCCATAGTCTACTGACCAAATAATTGGCAGTTAAAATTGCCTCACCCAATACAGTTTACTAATTCTTGCATATGCTAGTAATTCATCTTCCATAGTTTTTAACACACCATTCCTGTGTTCAGCAATTCCATTCTCTACTAGAATGTTGGGGTTAATTCTTCTATGGGTTATATGTCTTTCTTTCTCAGCCACTGCTGAAACATGTTAGACATGAACTCTGCTCTTCTGTCTACTTTGATTATACCTCCTCTCTACAAACATTGCCCACTGCTTAAATTGTTGAAACACTTCTGTTCTGCTTTTTAGTAAATAACAATACCCATATCTTGAGAAATGATCAACAATTACCAAAGCAAATTAGGCCCCTCCCATTGATGGAGGCAGAGGGCCAATTAAATCAACATGTACTAACTGAAAAATCCTGTTAGATTGCCTATAATTTCTTTTGCTGACAGTGTATACTTTTGATTTTGTCTCTTTGCAAATAGCACAATCCAAATAGTTGTCAAAATCTTGCACATTGAATGCACATTGCCACTAGTTTTCTTGTGGTTCAAAGCATACATCATTCAGTTTCAAAGCACACACTGATATTATTTATGACTTTGCATGTAGTTTGCAAAAATTAACTCATACCCTTCATTCTCCAACCAAGATACACTCAGCAAATTGTGATCTAAATCTGGTACACAAAACCTTATCAAATGACTTACCAATACATGGTATATATACTGTTCCTTGCCCCTGTACAAAGAATGATCACCATTATTTGCCAGGCTTACATATTCCTGGGCAACTGGTCCCAGACTGGAAAAAAAGTTATTTACAATATGCTCACCTGTCCCACTGTCCAACAACCAAATGACTTTAATGCCTTCACCACAGAAATCTGTGTGTCTCCCTTCTTCTGTTGTTGTGCTGTCTCTTTTCTGTTTGCTTCTTTTAATCTTTTGACTGGGCAATTTCTCTAGATATGTTGAGTGGATCCCACATGCAAAGCAGTGTTTTTAGTACACAGATTTTCTCTCCCACCTTGTTATCTCTCTGGAATGCAGATCTTTTTTGACTGAGCTATAAATTACTATTGTTACTCTCAGGTGCAATGTTTCTTTCTAATCTTTTCTGGTTTTTTTCCAAAAGCCTCCTGGTTATGTAACTCAATTAAATCACACTTTTTCATGGACCCAAGCCTTGCTCCTAACACGTCCCATATATCATCAAGGGAACACAGCACCATACACTTTGTGTTCTTTTGAAAACACCATTCCTTGCTCTTCTAAGTCAAGGAAGGTTTCCTTGTGAACTGGAGGTGATCTGACAGATTTTCTCCAGACTATAGCCTTGCTCTATAAAGTTTTCTGGTGAGAGTAACTTTGCTGCTTGCAGTCTCCCTTACATAAATTCTGGTAATGCAAGGCAGTATTCCCTAGCAGATGTGACCCATGCACATGTATTACCTGACTATCCTCCCAGCACAAAATTATGCTGGCTAGTGCTTTTTCATTTAGCTTTTGATATTCCTCATTAGGATTTGCTGAGGATTGCTTACAACTGTCTACAAACCCTCCTTCCCAGAAACATCTCCATCTTTACACTCCATGAGAGATAATTCATCCTTGGTTGACTTCCGGTTTGGCTTCTTTGGCGACAGGTTGGAATCCGCGATCGTGCACGGTTTCGATCTGTGCTCGCTGCTGGAGTGCCCCGAGCCATTTGGTTTTGGGGCTATAGCCACCCCGCAGAGGTGGTGAAGAGGGGCGATCTGCTAGTGGGGTTGAGGAGAGCCACAAATCTCCTCGGCTGGCTTTCCCTTTCCCGAAGGCGGTTGCAACGGTGGTCAGAAATGGCCACCTCAAAGAAGAACCTGACCGGACAAGATTGTGCAGGAGGCAGTTGGTAAGGAGAAAGTTTGATTGACCGGATTTATGGAGAAACATCTATGCAAAACACCCTGGAATTTAAATTTTAATGATTAATATTATCCCCAAACAAAGCAGCGAAGGAGAAGGGAAGGGGAAATTCTTCTCTCCCATATTTACAATATTACTGACTTGGATCATTAAGAAGAAACGATTTAAACAAGAGACTGTTATTAATCCCTTTTGACATGAATATGCATTCTTAAGCTAGAAATAAAGTGTCAAAGGGACAACGAAAGATTCTTGAACATTTTAACTTTTCTAAAAAGAAGGAAAGTAGATGGGAGGGGAAAAGGGTGGTTTTTGAAACAATGGAGAAACCACCTGGAAACAAAAATAAATAATTCCTTTTTAAGATACATTGTAATTGAAACTCCGCTGAAAATAATACAGTTTTCCTCCTTGGAAAGAGAAAGTAAAAGAAAGAAGCAAGAAGGAACAGACTGGATTATTTGGTGATTTTTGGAGTTTTGGATACTGGATCTTTAGGATTTTGAGGATACGAAATAAAATCAATCGGGGGTTGTTTTAAAGTGTTTAAAAATGGCATCACTTTTGGAAGAGTTACTTAAAGAAGAGGATGGAGATCTGCAAAGGGAAAAATAATTCATCCTAGTAAGATGAACCAAAGAAAATTCGCTTCCCATTCCTGTAACATAGCATCATGCTGTCTGTACAGGCCAATAATCCTCAACCTTCCTAGGGCTCATGAAAAAACTTTTACTTCAGAGAAATTTTCTACTGTTACTTGAGGGAGCTTCTGGATCCATAACCTGCTAGGGAATTGTGCAGTAGGTTTCCAAATGACACGTACTTGTAATTTTATATAAATCAATATATTTAATATCTATATTTACAACAAATAACATAGCCAGGCACATGACTACATCATGAGGTAAATCATCAGGTAAATCACAGAATAGCCTACAGAGCACACAGAAGAAAAAAGGCAAGAAAAAGGGAAACTCATCCTTTACATCCAGTAACCAATCATAATGTAGATTGCCTCGTGCAGGAGCCCAAATTCTCCAACTAGTCAACTACCACTATGTATTATGGCCCATTATCCACTTTATTGTTCCAGCTTAAATATCTTAACATATTGCTTAGATAATAATTCTCTAATTCATAAGTTCTACCCTATATTTGATACTCAAGAAAAAATATCAGCTTTATTTTGACATAATGCTAGAAATTTATTCAAATGTGATTGATTTTTGGTATTTATAATTTTATTCCCATATTTCTGCCAACATATAGAGTATAAGACTACATATATTTACAATTTATAATTTAAAATAATATATATATTACAAGGTGTAAAATATCAACAACCTCTCATAAATATAAAAGTAGGCTATGTGATGTCTATAGGCAATTTATTTTATGGACACCTGTTTTGACATTCACCAATCTTGCTTGAGTCTCATTTTAAAGCACTGGTGTCAAGATTTTCTTTATTCAAAATTATGTCTTTGGTCTTCCACGTAACCAGCCATTTGTTTAGAAATATGCCCATATTTTTCCAGGTAAAAAAACAGGATGTTCTGAGGTGCTGGGGAAGTAAAGAAAAGCACTGTCCTTGATTTGTAAATGGACATTCTATGAATCACCCTGCCCAAATGACAGAGTGATTTTCTCAAATCGCCCGATCCCTCCACCATCAGTAGCCAAAATCCATTTCCAAGTCCAATGCCATTAATACTATAATTGGAGCTAGTCTAATCCCTTAGGTTAAGGAGTTTCTCTGAGATTTTAATTATATTACATGCTATTACATTGTCATTTTCAACAGCTTTAAGGCAATACAGAGCTCATAACAAATTAGTAGCTAGGTCAAAAGGAATGAACCTGTAACAGATGTTTTCTTTGTGGTCCCTTTCTTATCATTTTCTGGTATTTATACCTTCATCATTTCTGTGCTATATTTTAGAATATATCTAATCTGAGTTATACTATAAAAAACTGAACGTAACATTCAGAATGTAATAGTGATACCACTCTTAGACTAGAGGTTTCGGAATGTACCATGTAGCAGATAGAACCCCAACAACTCTGGAACAGAAACAAATACTTCTTAGTAGTGTGGAACATAGAACTTAGAACATCATTTATTGTGTGAAAGACAATATGATGCACTTTGTGTTGGATTTGCTCCAAGCTTGTTTTATTTTGAGATGGAAGTAATTGGAGCACTAACAAATTTTCTCAATGGAAGATCAAGAAAAGGTAACAAGTGAATTATAAGCCCCTCTTAATTATTAGTGTTGAATTTTCATACTATGAAAATTTAACACACGTACTTTAAAATAAACACATATGCCCACGATTATTTGTCTGGCCTCTATACAAGGAGATGCTACACTCATGCTACAACTCTAAAATGAGACAAATGCAAATTAACATTTGATTACTTTCAATGTATTTTTATGTTTGGGTAACTTTGGAGGAACTTCATCCAAGCAGCTGTCTGAAAATCCTGGGGCACAGCCTTGTTAAACTTGTTTTGTTAATGATCTTGCTTTTCCCTGGCTTCAAATAAAAGGCAGGTCTTTTTCCTGGTGTTGACAAGCTGAAACTAAAGCAAAACACATTGTCTTCTGCTTTCCTCTCTGTGCCCCAGTGCTACAAGGTGCGGACTTAGAACAGCAGAATGTCCTTCAAAGAATTTCAGAAAGAGCTCAGTGCTATTGGTTACAAATTATGGCTTAAGCTCCAGAGACTACCCAAAGCTGACCCACTGGAGATTGTCTGTTTTTTTATTATTATCTTATTCATTGGTAAGTATCCAGTTTCCTGATGCTTGCAACAGATCCAGGGCTCAGTTATTATGCTTGATAGGAGCTCTGAATAGTGCTGTTTCATAAGCTTATTCTCTAATTTAAATCTTTTCTGATTTGTTAAAGACTGTAAAGTTCAGCAGGAGCTAAATGCTTTAATTTAGAATGGGGTAGTCTAAAGTCTTTATGTATAGTGCAATACAGGAAAGCTTTTCAATATGGTAACCTATATACAATATTTAAATTAAGCTTCTCCAACCATGCAACCACGCAGGGCTACAATGCCTGGCATTACAAATCAGCATGGTCAATTAACAAAGTAAGAATTATGAGAATAAGGCTTTTGATTTCAAAACTATACTCGCATCTTTTTTGTTCCAGGTTATGAACACTCTCTAAGCATAGACAGAGTCCTTGTTTAATGACTGTTAATAGTTGCAACAGTAGTAAAAAAGTAACTTTACAACCAGTCTTCACATCTATGATCTTTTCTGAGTTGTAAAGAAAAAGAAAGCTGAACTAACATCATAAGAATGGTTTCCTTTAACAACCGTTTTTTGTAATGCCCAGGTTGCCAGTCTCAATTGTGACCACTAAGCAAGGACTACCTGTAATTGTAAACATGCCCATCTCAACATTATATTGAAATATACATGGTTATAACTGGACATTTATTCGTATAAAAAGAAGGCATACTTGAAGCATTAGAAAGCAGATTGTGTTGAGTAATATGAAATGTCTGGGATTATATTTCCATGGAACACATTTACTTCTGAAATATTCTAATAGCATGTGCATATTTGAACCAGCTCTGAACTAGATCAGGAGGAGTAAAACAATTCATAGAACAAATGAACATTTAATTAAGGCCAATTAATTTTTAGGAAGATAACCATTGAATAAAAACAGCTGAAGAATAAGTTAAAATGTGAAAAGGAGAGGCTGGCAGGCAAGCCTGAACAAATCTAAGCAAATTGTTGAGTCTATTCCTCCCCTTCTCCTGTGGGGTCAGGAGAAGATTTATTACAGTGGCAAAGGAAAGAGAAAAAGCCAGGGTTTTTGGGAGGTGAAACTAAATCCACTAAAATTCTCCTCATGTCTATGTAGAAGGAGAAGGGTGGGATGTGCCCAAACACAACACTTTGCTTATTCGTTTTCTGCACCAGGTATTCAGCTATACCTACCTCTTCCTCCACAACTCGTCACTGAGTGTGGCAAATTTTAAGCCCAAGAAGCTCAACAATTAAAAACACTAAGCCCCAATTTATAATTTGAATATCAAAAGTAATAATTCTTATCAGCTAGTACTTTGTTGGCATTATAAGCAATCTCAGAAATTACTTTCTAAAGCTACGTCTGGACTATATCTGCTACACTCACTGCATAGTGGGCTGGACTGGTTCTAATTTCTGGTCCACTTCCAAAGCCAATATTCTTTGTCTCCTTTCACCTTTCAGTTACGATGCTTTCAATGATGATTATAGCGTGCAGCTTTTGCTGCAGCTGCTTCTACGATGGAAAACCAAAAGAGAAGGCCAAAAGGATTGAGGTTCAGCCTGCAGATGATTTATAAAACTGAATTTTAAAAAAAGAATACAGAAGTTGGGGAAAGACTTGGAAGGACTCCAACACGGCATACCTATCCATGGAACATAATGGTAAATAAATGAGGAGATAAAGTAAGAGACAGAGAGAGTGAAGGAAAAAGAGATTGAACCTGAACATAGAATTCTATTTTATGACATGGCTCTTGACATGTTGAAAATGAACCATTTGCAGTAGTTTTTTCTCCTCAACCTATCAAGACAATGCAATTTTAAAAATTCCAAGTGTAAAATCTGGGCAAACATACAGAAGAAAGTTACACCAGATTTGATTTCCACATTATAGCTGAGGAAGCCCCAGAGAAATCAAGATATATGCAAGCATTCAGCTGAATGAAGTCTAACATAAGCATGGTTTCCCCTCTGCTCAACCATTTAAAGCTAAGTTAACCAGAGACATGAAAGCTAAGCAAGTCATGCATTCAGAAAATGATGCAGGTTTGAAGGTGAAAAGTGAGTTCAGAGACAGCAAAGAAAAGCAGCAACAACTTCTCTAATTGTCCTTCCTGCCTTAATAAAAGAATAAACAACTGTCAAAAGAGCACATATGCTGTAACTGCTGTATACCCAAGGAAAGCTGAAGAGATACGATAGTGCTCACCAACCTGTATTGTTTCTTGCCTTTAAAAATTACTGCCTTTTTTTATGTTTTGCTCTCTTCTGTTTAAACTTTGTATATGACAAATCCTTAACTCAAAGGAAAGGGAACAAAAGAATCACTTGACTTTATGTTGGGCTTGAGAATTATATATATATATATATCCTCTATGAATACTCTTATGAATAATTTATAGGTGTGGTGGGTTCATGTTATATTTAAGGCAATTAAAATGTACCAAAGGGAAAAAAGGCAACTCTTGGATTATACTCAAGGAGGAGGCATGGTAACAGGAATTCTTCCAATCATTCAGTGAGGTTTACCGCTTAATCCTTTTCTGCTTTCGTGTTAAGGTGAATTTATACACAGAGAGATCAGACAGAGTACAGCGAAAGCAGGTTTCAATTCAGGAAATGAGTGCAACAGCTGGACAACAGCATTGTGCTAAATGGTACAGTAAAAACATAACCAATAATGAACTATCTAGCTACAGCTTACAATGGAGTATAAATCCCTTTCCAAAGAGACACCTTCTGCTTCGTCAATTTCAAAGGGGGTTACATGTGCATAAAAGAGAAACAATGGCACTTGACCTGTGTAAGTGGAAAGAGAAAAGTCAGTGATGGATAACAGTATATCTGCTGTTCTTTACAGGTATTGGACTATATCTGTCATCACCCCAAGTTAAGACTGCTAAGAGTCCTATTGTGGTAATAGGTAACTATCTCATTTACCCCAAAGCGATTTGACTCCAAATTCAACCTGAAATATAATTACCTATAGCCACAATATACAATCTCATAGATATATCTAGTGAATCTACATTTCTGAATAATATAAATAAACCTTATTTTGGTTCAGCACTTTAAATATGCTGAATATATATGTCATGCCTGAATTAAAACTGTACACCTTTTCAACTCAAGCTTAGAGCAATGTACCAGTTATATACAGTGCCTGCAAATATTTAATTCTTCCAAATTTCTGCAGTCCCAGGCCAGTTGCAAAACTGGATTTATCAAACATCCAACCGAGTTGTCATGCAGTGTTGCTACATTAAAGTACAACTGAAGTCATTTTTCTTAGTGGAAGGATAAGAAACCTATGGCCCAGACATTTAGAACTATAATTGGGAAGAACCCCAGTCATCGTAAATAAAGATGAGAGATGCAGGGTGCTGCATTTCAGCAACATCTGCCAGCAAGTTCTATTTCTACATGCTATGAAGAGTGATGAAAAGCCTCCAGTATATTTATTCTGGGTGTGCACTGTTTCAGAAGTCACTCCCTTGTGTAAATGACAGGAATAAGAAAACAGCTTCAGCAACCACAGAGACACAGAGATTAACTTGATTTCAAACATGGCTTTTTTTTATAACTGTACAGCTGCCAGACTGTGGAGAGAACAAGTCAGCCACGCAAAATGATCCCATAGTCAAATCATTATCCAGCATTTCCAACAATACAATGACAGTGTGCTACAGAAAAAAAATCTCTACAATATCCTGAATCTTCATTAATACTATAATAAATTTAAAGCAAGTATTACACTGGGAAAAAAATGCTGGATTAAAAAAAATGGAAACCAACGGTAAACCCAAATAACTGTTTTTAAGGATTAGAGAGGAAGTCTTCCAGGAGAAAGTGTTCAACCCTTTTAATTAGACACATCTGCTTTTCTCACAAAACAGTTAAAGATTTTTTTGGGGGGTGGGTGGGGACGGAAAGCAAAAGTATGTGTTGTATTGAGAAAGGCACCTTTTTAGAAATACTAGTTCCACCAATCTTCGATGAAGGCATGTAAAACAATTAATACTTGTTTCTGAAAGAAAAGTCTAGCGTGTACTTATTTGTCATCATTCACACCTTCATTTTGGGTGGATTACTATAGCTTTAAACTTTTATAAAATATTTATTGCTCTAACATGAAATTATAAAACACATTCAGCACCAAAAACTAAATTACTGTCGCAATTCTTTATAAAATATAAAGGACAATTTTCTTCTCAAGAAGGCACCTATGTTTGAAAATTTAGAATGATTTTAGATGTAAAATTAATACAGCAAACTTCTTGTTAAATAGAGATAGAACCCCTTCAGAAAAATAAAGCTACACTTTTCAAGAATGCAAATTCCCAAACAGTTTTTTCCTAAGACTAGCTTTCATAACTCAATCTATCCAAAATTTTTATATTAACACTTCGTTCACCTGAATTGTATTCTAATGTAGCCTCAAATAGAAACTACAGCCTCCCATGTCCAGATTTTCAATTATGCAGGTTTTATTTGTTCTTAGGCTAATTTAATAAATGCAAAAGAATAGGCAGTAGAATTTCCCCTGAGTATTATAAACTATGTAGAATAGTAGATAGTTTTACAAAAATAAAAACCAAAAGCCACTCCTAATTATACTTTTGAATTATCTAGAATTGTGCAGAAAAGAAACTTCATCAAAAATGCCAAATACTCCAGCCACAGTAAATGGAAAACTGCAAATTCCTAGGGAAGGGTCTAAAAGTAAATCCATAAATAGCATGTTGTAATCCTCAACTTACAACAATTTTAACGAGCTTTCGAAGTTACAATGTCACTGAAAAAAGTGATTTGTGATTGCAAGCTTCTGACAGGCAAGGTCAATGGGGAAGCCAGGTCCACATAACAACTGTGTTACTAACTTAACTGCAGTGATTCACTTAACAACTGTGGCAAGAAAGGTCGTAAAATGGGGCAAAATTCAGTTAACAACTGTCTCACTTAGCAACAGAAATTTTGGGGTCAATTGTGGTCGTAAGTCGAGGACTACCTGTACTGTAGTGATATATAATCTTTTGGTGTAGGTGTACTAAACATACTGTCTTACTGTAAGAATAAAGAAACCTATAGAATTTGCAAAACCCAAATACCAAAAGTGATTAAAGGACTCACTAGGGGATTGCTTAGTTTAAGCATCTAGGAAAATTTTGCTTACCATAGAAGTAAATAATACATGAATATGGGTGTCTCCATTCTCATCCAGAATTACTGCAAATGCCACTTTTATTATAATTATCTTTATAATGCATAAGAAAATAAAATAGCCCAGGGTCAAAATTTATTTCCCAACAAATAGAAAAACGATTCCCAGCAAATTAGAAATTTTTCCAGGGTGTTTTTTCTTGTAGTTATGGCAAATTTTACTCAGTTTTGGAGGTAGATTAATCATGGCAAAAATAAATTCACAGCAGTATTTATAACAAGAGAATTGCAAATAAACCTATTCCCTAGAAACTTCTGTATTGGAAGAGAAATAATCTATTGGTGTGTTAATGGTTTACTGAAGAACAAATACCTACTATTAGATAGTCTGTATTTGCAATTCACATAAGTGAAATAAGGTATTTTAGCAGACAGGAGTGCATTTGGTAGACTTTCACAGAAACAAACCACATCTAGCACAGACAAAAATCTGCACAAAGGTAAGAACAGAGTCATTCTTTTCCTTTTGTATTCCTTGAATATATCAAAATTATTACAACTAAATGGCTGTTTTATAAAGATTTGGGATTTGAAGCAAGTGCTGTTGGCAAAGTTGTAATCATTTTATAGGAAGTGCTTCAGGAATTCCAAAAAGTCCTGAAGGCTCACAGATGAATTTTTAGAAAGGTTTTTGTTGCTTCTATCTGTATTGGCTGAATGTAGTAATGAATAAAAGATCCTTTTAAAATAAAATATGTAGTACTATAAGGAAGCTTCGGGTAAATGGAGTCACTAATGTGCAGATAAATGACAATATTTCAAACATTCAAGCTGAATGTGCCTCTATAATAAACAAATTATTTACATTTTACTCTCATTCCAAACCAGATTTAAAGCAAAATTTGGAAAGCAAGACTAGTTATAACAGGCTGAATACAGCTAATGTTTAATTTTCAGTCTTTAATCAGTTCACTTTACATTTGCTGGTCCAATGCATAATTCATATGCTTTTTCAATGAAAACAAATCAGGGAAATTATTGTAAAAGTGAAAGTGGCTTGAAAATGTTGCCTTTAAAAAAATGACATTTCACACTTTAGCATTTCACTAAAAGTGAAATGCTAACTCTGAGAAATTCCTGTTTGGAAGGTAGAACATTAACATTTGTGAGTCACTGGAAAAATTATGCCCAACGATATCAGCCGACAGCCAAAATTCACTATTGTTAATTGCAAGAAGGGTAAAAAATTAGCTGGATTGTTCACACATCCTAGTACACATCACAATGTCTGATTTATACTATGTCATAATTGGTTTAAACATGGTTTTTTTTTTTAAATAAACCAATGTTTATTCAAAAAACCATGTTTAAACCAACTACGAAATCAGGCATTATGATGTGTACTAGGATACACATCTGGTTTATTAAAAAAACAAACCCCAAACAATTAGTGCAATGTGAAATACCAGTTAGCATATGTTCACACTGTAAGTTCAAATAATAGCAGAGTTTTGTTAGCAGCCAATCAACTTTTGACAGTCTACATCAGACAAGTCCACACTAGGAAGCAATCAGAACAGTACTTCAATTCATTTTTTTCCTTAGTCTATCTTAACAGTTATAGTACGCTGTGATCACCACACTATTATGGGGCAACATGTTCTGCAGCTTAGCTCGGAATGTTACAAGTAACGAGATTAAATTATCTTGGCTGTCAGAAAGAGAATGTTAGCAAAACATGACACGCCTTCAAAATGATGATCATTTGCTAGCTTTCTAGCCTTCCCAGCCTAGCAAATGTGATCATTCTTGCAGTGGTTCAGAAGACCCTCCTCCAAATGATGTGATTTGCAGAAAGAGCCTTCCAAACCTTCCCGAGAATGGAGCCTACTTGCAGAATGGTCTAAGGAAGACCTGGGAGGGAGGTTGTGCCTTGCATTGGCTGGGTACATCTATCAGCAGCTGCGGAAGAGTGAAAAGGTAAATGGACTCTTGTGTGGTAGGGCAGGGAGAGGACCCGGGCTTCCCAGATGTGGTGGGGTGGGAAGAAGGCATAGAAGGGAAGTAATTTGCTCCCAGCCTGCAGCAAATTTTCATGAACTGGTAGGCAACCCAGCTTCCCCACAACCCCTGCACTCCAGGTAACAACTGCCAGAATCACTTATTGACTGCAACTCGGGAGAGCCTAGAATGCGGCCATTGAGCAAAGCGGTCACATGGGCATCTTGTTTAATGACTGCTTGGTTCGACAAACGAAATTCCCATCCCAATTGTGGTCGTAAATCAGGAAGTACCTCTATCTGGTGACCTTATTCCTTTCGTTTCGTACGCTTTTTTATTAGTTTATCGAAGTATAAAATAGAAAAAGAAAATTTAAAAAAGTTGTAGAAAACTGGGGGGGAAGGGGAAACGAGAAAAGAGGGAGTAAAGAGGGAAAAGAAAAGAAAAGGGCACCAACTTCCAACTCTCCTTAGCACAGAAGATAACATTACAGCCACAACTTTTTACTTTTACAAAACATACTCACCATTTCTATAGCAACAAACCTATCTAATCAGCAAGAACAAAATCAAAGTTTCATTCCCCACCCCCATTGCAAGTACAAAATCCGGAAGCAATTTCCAAATAGAAATAAAATTAGATATAGTCTCTTCTTTGGATAAATGAGTCAATTTAACCATCCCTGCTTCTCCTTGCTGTGAGGAATAGTATCTAGAGATCTTATTCCTATAGCCATCTCTAAGCACTCGACACATGTTACCCTTGACACATGACCGTAATACAGCCTACCCATTATGGTTGCAAGTTGTAATGGTTGCAAAATAGGTCAGTCACATTTTTTTTTTTTGCAATGGTGATTAAGTAATTATGGGAGCCCCTAGGAGCTCCCACGTCACATCTTTCCTGCGCGAGCTGCACTGGCTTCCTGTGGCCTTACGGGTGCAATTCAAGGTGTTGGTGCTCACCTTTAAAGCGCTCCATGGCTTGGGACCCGGGTACTTACGGGACCACCTGTTGCCATCGTCAACCTCCAGCCGACCAGTGTGTTCCCACAGGATTGGCCTCCTTGGGGTTCCATCGTCGGGACGATGTCGTCTGACAACCCCGAGGGTTCGGGCCTTCTCTGTGGCGGCCCCCTCCCTGTG
>JAEANM010012040.1:0-14990 GCA_017656035.1 Myanophis thanlyinensis | reverse complement strand
TGTTCTTGTGGAATGTTCTTCTTGTTGCCTGGAAGTCTTCGGCCCTCCTGGCAGCCTGATGTTTTTTCGGCTGCCTGGGAAGCCTCCGCTTCACTAGAAAAGTCCTCGGGCCTTTCCGGCAGCCTCCGATGTTTCATTTGATGTTTTTCCGGCTGCCTGGGAGGCCTCCGCGTCGCTAGAAAAGTCCTCGGGCCTTCCCGGCAGCCTTCGATTTCCCAATGTTTTTTCCGGCTGCCTGGGAGGCCTCGGCTGCTCTGAGAATCCCCGCGTTGCTCCGGTAAGCCTCCCCCATCTCTCTGGCTTTCCATGGGGCCTCAGCAGCGCTCCGGCAATTCTCGATGTGCTGGCTGCTCGGGCTGCCTCGGATCGCATCGCTCTGCCTCTCCTCATTATTTTGATGATCTTACCGACTTCTGTTCTGTTGTTTTCTGGCTGCCTGTGCTCCATGTGAGTTCCATAGCTGGTTTCCTGAGGTTTTGAGAGGGTTTGGAGTTGGTTCTAGGGGGTTCCAGGGGTATCTATAGGTATCTATAGGGGTATCTACAGGGTTGGGGGTCAGAGCGGCCACGACGGCTGCCTTTGTTACGGTGCCATCTTGGAAGATTCTAAGTGCATGCAATGAAATTAAGCCCCACCTACAAAATTAGCCTTAATTAAGACCCTGCCTACCCTGGGGTACAGGGGTTGGGCAAGGCACACAGGTAAAAAATAAGCTAGGGTGGGGATGGGGGGTGGAGTTGCCCTACTTACCAGGCTTCACACACCCCAACACCTGCCTTGTCTTTTTCTGTGGACGCTTTTTCTGTGGTCGATTGCCACCACTCGCACGTGTAGCCCCAGACTCCATTTTGCCTTCAGAGGCCTTCCTGAAAGCCCTCTGCAGCCAATAATAGAGCTCTGGGGTGATCCAGAGCTCTGTTATTGGCTTCAGAGGGTTTTCAGGAAGGCATCTGAAGATGAAACGGAGGCCGGGGCAATGCATGCGAGTGGTGGCAAGTAGCTGCAGAAGAAGTAAGCCAGAAGTGGGCTCCTGCTCGGCGGGGCTGTGGATGCCACTGCCGTGAGGTGAGTCAATAATTAGAACCCTCCAAAAAGAAGGCCTAGCTGTTTTTTGTGGGATCAAAAGAAAATAAGACCCGGCCTTCTTTTTGGAGAAATAGGGGTATATTAGTCAGAAACCTTCTGGTGAAGAGAAGGAGTTCAATGTCACCAATTGAATGCCCTTTAGATGTGTTAGGCCAATTGCATAAGAATATGCAGAGAAGGTGAGGATCCTCACTGGGATTTTTAGATCTCCTAAGTGATGCGGAATCTTTAACTGCCTGAAAGGTTTCATAGAGAAACAAAGTGGACCAGGTAAATAAGGAATATTACCTGCTAAGGCAGGAGAGATAGAGAGATAGAGAGGCTGCCTGATGTTCTCATCTTTTCTCCAGAGCTTTTGGGTTTTAGCTCTCAGTCTAAAGGAGGGATGATCTCCTAGATATTTGCTCAGGAATGACTTGGAGAAGCTTCTGTTTGCTTTTCAAAGGCTGATAAACATCCCTGATCCCAGAGAAGAACTTGGCAGAGGAAAGGGAAAGAGCTGATCCTATATTGACTCTGAGTTCTCCCAAGGTTGACAGTTGAGGGGGAAAGCAATCCACTGCACATAGAAGGAAAGGGATCCTTTGTCTCTTGAGTGACATTTTGCTCCACTTGCTTTACAGGTATGGGCAGTTAAGTGGCATGGTGGAGCCCTTAGCTGGCATCTTCGGTGCTTTTGCCATAGTGCTAGCAGAGCCTCTCCTCCCATATGCTTTGGCTTTTGCTGCTGGAGCAATGGTGTATGTAGTGATGGATGACATCGTCCCAGAAGCACAGATCAGGTGAGGACCTGATTCATTTGCTTCTGATCAACTTTAAAATCCTAGAAGTATAATGTAATCTAATCCATTTAATCGAATTTTTTTTTCTTAGATTAGTAAATAATCATTAGTAATTAGTATTTAGTAAATAGTAATAATGAGTAATAATCAACTTAATTATTAATAATTGGTATTACTAATTAGTAATTGATAATAATCTACTTAATAATTAGTGACAGTACTACTAAACACTAATTAGCAATAATCTACTTAGATTATTGCCTCTTTGTTGACCCTGTATTGTTGACCCTCCACACTTATATCCAGAATACATTATTGAAGAAGCTAGGAACAGCAATTAACTGAAAAATCACAACTTACATTAGTTTGAGGATCAATTTCATCAGCACTTGACTTGACCCAATTAAAAAAAATCAGAAATTGCAGCCTATCTTCAGTAGACTGCTTTATTTTGGAAAGAATTGTTTGTTTTCTGCAGTGGTGAAGGGAAACAACCAGAGCCTTTGTGTATCACAGTCAGATGGGTCACAAATGGGCCAAATGGCTTTCTTATGATTTGTCTAAGTTTTCTCACTGAGTACAGACCACTCCGAGTAGCAATCTCATTACCAGCTGTTAAAGCAGAACGTTTATGTAACATCTACCGTACTGCAACTTCCAGATCTCTCCAACACTGTAGGGTGCTTCCATATTTAAAAGGACTGCTCTGTCTTCAGTTCTTGCTTGATCTTACCCAATAAAGAAAAGTGGTTGCTGATGTATAACTGCAGCTCTCTAAATGGCCATCTTGACTTCAAACCTCCACCTAACCTCCTCATTGAGGTCTGAGAATATCTGATAATTTTCTGAACTGACAGTTTAGACATGAATGCTGCACAGCAAGTAAATCTTCTGCTAGAAAATCATAGGCTTTGGAGTATATCAACAGGAGACTGGGCAAGTGTGGAACCCAATAGTTTAATTTCACAGATAACTGTGAGCCTAATCATTTCACAGGCAGCAATGTGCATGTTCAGTTTTGTATTTATTCTAGTATAATGGCCAAATAGTAACACAAATTGATACTGAGTATTATGATATCAGTACTCCAATATCAACAAATACTGTATTCCTTCACTGAGGTAAGGAAAATGTGTATGTGCTTGAAACAAGATAGAATGAAGTATCCAATTCAAATCTGTATGGTAGATCTACTGTGGTGAAACATACGAAACACACAGGTGTCCTGAAAACTTTTGAGAGCTAAATATTTAAGAAACAATTTACTCCTTGCAATATGAACAGCTTACATGAAAGGAAAGGTAGAGAAGCTTTTAGAAGTAAGTTGAGCACTTTTGGAAATCTTTCGGTTTCAAGAGGGTTTTTTTTTATTTTAAAGTCTTATAAATTCTAAAAATGTCATTCTTAGCAAACAAAAAACGTTATTGTCTTTTCTTTTTCTTTTTAGTGGCAATGGAAAGCTGGCTTCCTGGACCGCCATCTTAGGATTTGTGGTTATGATGTCCCTGGATGTGGGGCTTGGATAATAAGAAATTATGCCTTTTCTCAAACTGACCTTCAAAATGCATCAAAACAGGAGACATTGCACAGTAGAAATTGCAGCTGGACTATTGTATTTTACATTATTGTGCGGAACTGAGCTGGTATTGATTTAATTATATTGATTTTTAAAACTTGTCATAATATATACGGGGTTGATCTTGGGAAGCAGGTGGTTTTTTTTTGTGCAGTTGTCCTTTGGTCCCTAATTAGTTCTGTTTCTCCAAGGCTGTTGGTTATGAAACGTAATCATGAGTTTTTGAGAGTTCCTCTCATGTTGAGGCAGGTTTCTATAAATGTAACTGTCCAGTGTGGTCTATAATTGATGGTCTTTGTTGTATGTATTGTGTTGTACAGAACAGAACGGGGCAGCCTCAGAGACCTTGAAGTCTTAGTCTTCTATTGACCCACAATGACCAACAACACAGGTGTGTTGAGTTTTTTCTTCAGGGATTTGGAAATATTTACTTTTATAAGTTGCTGAAATAAATAGTATCTTTTTTTTAAATGATCAAGAGCACAGATAAGATTTTAGGAGATTTATTTGGACGGTAAGGCTGAATTGCTAATGTGCCCTTTACACATCCTGTACTAAACAGTTCTCAGCAGTAAATCTCTACGGGTGGATCAGAGTCTCTTGACAATGTATAGTTTGTTCTGCATTGTTATTGCAAACAACAAAAGACAGTAGTGTTTTGTTTCATTGTTTAAACCAATAATAATACTAATAATAATAATATATCTGTTCTGAACATTTTCCCACCTTTGGGGATAAATGAGAAATGGTCTTGTGTTTAAAAAAAATGTATTGAGGAATCGCACTGTCTTTCTGATGGATATAAAGATGGCATTACTCAACAAAGGTTAGTGTAAACAAATCATTTTTCTAACAATCTGACAACTCTATCAAGTGTGTGCCAAGGCCCTTGGTGTAAGAAAATAATATCCATGAGGCTTGTAAGTCAGAATAATATCTGAAGGACTAAACAATTTTACAGATCCGGCAAGAGAACTTAGTATATATATGGAATGTACTTTTGACTCAGGACTGTTTACATCTCCAGTATTTGTTCTTCCAAATGAAACCTTAAGAATTGTGCTTGAAATCTCTCTTCCCAGATGTTATAGTGGGGTTCATGCAAATGGATAAATACTGCCAATAGTAGCCCCATTCCTAGCCTATACCATAGTGGTAATTACTTAGGTTTTTCTGATAATTCTTAGTGTTTCGGGAGAGATCGAATATAAAATGATCGCATCCAGACCTAAGTGAATACTTCAGAGTAAAGCTTTCTAAGATCTGTGCAACTTCCATTAACTAGCAAGTATTCAAGAACAAAATTAAATAGAATTGTTTCTTCATTTTGAGGAAGGGATTTGTTACTGCGTACAAAAACCAATACAGAATGATGTTTGTAATTGATTTTTCTTTTTTAAAAATCTGAATAAAAAGGGATCAACAATGTGTGTGGTGTAATGGGCTTTTATTTTTATTCTTTATTTTATCTATCTATCTATCTTTATTCTTCTATTTTCATCCCACTTACTTTTTTTCTCACTTACCAGATTCTTTAGCAACCTTTTAGTATATATACAGTACTAAGTACAGTACTACTACTCAGACTCAAATGAATTTGAGTTTATCAGACCTTTATCAGACTGCATTTGGTAGATGATATTTTTATTATAAAATATAAGCCAGGGTCCAATTAATCAACATAGTAAAAAGCGGATTCTACCCATTCCTATTGCTTACTGCCATTTGTAATATAACTGCTTGAAATATCACCCAGTCTGCCTTTCAGTCTCTAAAGGATACATTGATGAATGAGCCACTCTTATTAGAAAGTCTGCATTTCTGGCAGCAGAAAACATCTGGCCCTTCGTTCCCTTACAGACCCATGACAGATGTTACTATATTCCTTGCTCTACCTCGAAGTGCAAACGACTTCACAGAGATGAAAAGAATGAGATCTGCTCGAGAAGCAACATAGGGAATAACTTCTAGCCCTGCATCTGTAGACCAACAGGCCACCCTGCTTCTTGGTTAAACAAACCTGGCCAGAAATGAGCAGACAAGAGGGTTGCAGCCAGCCTGTTGAAGTGCCTTTCCACACTGTTTCCTGTTTCCTCTTTGCTCTCTTATTGCTGCTGAGTCAGCGAGGAAGTCTGTCATGGCCAGCAAACTCTGTCTGCTTCTACCTGGGTAGCTCTCCCTGGGCTGAGGTGGAACTTCTTCCTCAAGGGAGCTCATGCGGCTACTTGATGTTTACTCATAAGGCAGGGGGAGGGGGGGGTTGGTGGAGGAAAGGTGCAGCACAGTGTGGTTGTGGTTTCTAGGGAGGAGGCAGGAACAAGAATAGCCAAGGAGAGCTTTGCACGCAACTAAACAATAATCTTATTATTACAACTGATGCCGTAAAACAGCACAAAATTGACAAGGGCGCTCTTCATGCTGAAGCTGGAAGAGATGGCTGTACCTGAGTCACTGCTTGTAAAGGGAGGCTGATTTCACCTGCTAACCCAATCTGTTCCTGGGGAGGGAGGGGGGGTGGAACCCAAAGACAGAATGCTTTCTGTTCATAGTTGTTGGGGGTTTTAAGTTGCTCTTTGTTAGGTGCTTGGCACCAGAGTAGCAATTAAAAGCGAGACACGCAGAGGCGTCTGTCTCCCAAGTCAAGGGCAAAGGTTCTCTTGATTGCAGTATTCTTAGGACTGTCTCCTTTATGTGATTATAATTAATAATAGCGGATTTTGCCCAGGCAATATTGAAGTCTATCCAATGCAAACTTAAAAGTGGCGTCAGGCAACAGGAAAAGGACAGCGATTCATTTAGAGTAGAGGTGCAAACTCTCGGTGGCCAATGCTTGAAATGGGAGGGGGGCCCTCAGCGTCGCCAAGTAAGACAAAATGGGGGAAAGTAGGGAGGGGGTTTTCTTTGTTCAATTACAGTATGCCAGTTTTAAGGCTTGACCCTGAAATAATGAGAAAACGCACTGTGAACTTTAAGTAATAATGATTTTAAGGAACTTGGCCACAAAAACGGTATTAGGGTTGAGCTTTGCCCTGGAGCCACAAGTTAATCACCCCTGTAAATGAATGGAAGGATTTTATAATTTGTATATACTTTCAGAAAGACCCAGTGTATGGTTTGTTTTCAGTGGGTTGGCAGTGATACTGGAGGATTTTTGCTGCCATTAATTGCATCTGTTAGGCAGAGGGTCTCTGTAGGGCCTGGTTAAAAATGAAAGGAGGTGACTACAACTGCACCACCAAATTATTAATAAAGGGTTGTATTTATTTTGAGTAATTGTATAATCACCTTGACATTTTTACCATCCCCTCCCCCATCCTTTAGATCCTCCCGATTTAGCAATGCCCCCAAATGTGGCTATCAAAGGCTTAATTGATTCTGGTCTGCAAAATTGCCTCTGATCAAAATTGTTTCAGTTATGTTGAGGATAGGCCCTGGACTGGCTAAATGCCTGTACGTGATCTGAACTGTAATTCCTTTTCTGATACAAAGACCCATATTTTCTATTTCCACTGATATGACTCACTAGATGCCGCTTGATAAAGAAGCTTACTCATGTATAATCATATCCAACGAGAACTTTGAGTCTTGGATATGAAAAACTCTTTTTTTGGCAACAGGTAAAGCTTTTTTTTTAAATAGTCACCATTGGTATCAAGTGTTATCTTTTGAGTGCTCTAGAAAAGCAAACATAGAATTTCATAAAATAATTTCTGTCTTCCTGGGCCCATTTCCCCAGCCAGTCTTATTGCTCTGCAGTGGCATTCTACACCTGAATTGACTGAACTTTTCTTAGTATGTGTTAGGCTATAATTTTTTTTATAGCACTGTTTCTCAAACTTGGAGACATTAAGACATGTGGACTTCAACTCCCAGAATTTCTCAGCCAGCACGTTGAGGCCCACACATCTTAAACTCACCAAGGATGAAAAACATTGATATATAGGATGGACACCCAGGCCACATATTGTTGTGCTTATTTTAGAATTTGTTCCATTTCTGCATTAGATGTTCTATATATATAGAACATTTCTCTGAATGCACACCTACATTTTATGCTTATTTTCCCTAGGAAAGTTTCTATGTACATCTTTGAAGGATAAAACTGCATTGCAAAATTCAAATAAAGTAGGGTGACCAACCGTCCTCTTTTGCCCGGACATGTCCTCTTTTTACATCCAGTCCGGGGTGTCCGGGCGGATTTTATAAATTTACCCAGACGCCCCGGACTGGACGTAAAAGTGGCGATGTCATGTCCGGGCAAATCAGCTCCAGCAAGAAGTCCCACCTTTCCTGCCTTGTCGGAACAAGCCGAGGTCAATAAGCCGGTTGATTTCTGACGAAGGGAAGCCAGCCCCCCCCCCACAACACCGACACCCCCCCACACCGCCCCCCCCGATGCTGACGACATTGCCCCCCGCCGACGACGCCCCCCAACACTGCCCCCCCGACGCTGATGCCCCCCCGACGCCCTTGCCCCTCCGACACCCCCGCCCCCCCATCCTCTTTTTTGGCTATCAAATATGGTCACCCTATAATAAAGGGCTATTCATCACATTGCTTTCTGCTTTTAGAATAGACATCCAAAATGCAGATGTAATTGGGATTTTTTTTTTAGAGTTTGGTTTTAATTTTGGTTTTTTATGATTTGTAGTTTTATTATTCCTGTGGGCCACCCATAGTTGTGTCTAAAATGAGCAGCTATATGTTTTTTAAACCATTTGATATACCGTAAATGCAGTTTTAATTGTAATTTTAATTAGTAATGTTTTCTAGTGTGATCCTCTTTTCTCCCTTTCACCCTGTGTTTAAAGCCCATTCGTTTTCTGAAAACTTCTAATTAGCTTCCCATCTTCATTTCAGCTGAAACTACCTCCTTAGTATACATAAGAACACTTGATTTAGCTCTTCTTATGTTACCTGATTTCTTGATTCTTGAAGGAGAACACTTTGCATCCCTTAAATTGAACTTCTATTTTATGCTGAGGTGCTAAGAAGCATCAGCAGTTCTTTTGTGTCAGTAAAATACATGGTACATGAGTTGCACATGGAAAACTTGTGGCTGCATATTAATTTACTCTCATAGCTTCCCAAACCTTTTGTTATTCCATATCATACCAATCAATGGCTTTGAACATGATTGTTGCAATTCTGCAGAACATGCCTATTCGGGTAATAGGGTACCCCCTTCCTCCAGAATAATTAAACAAATTAAATTGCTTGGAAATGTGGGGGATATCTTGTGATTGGGTATGAAAGCAGGCAGAAAGATCTGTAAGAAGAAAAACACTCATGAATGGAGACAGACATCTCCCTTCTACTTCCTAGCCATCCTTCCATTAATTTCTTTACTCCATTCCGTTAAAGCAATGTTTCACAACCTTGGCCAATTCACCTCCCAGAATTCTCCTCGATGGCCATGCTGGTTGTGGAATTCTGGGAGTTGAAGTACACCACCTGGAAATTGCCATGGTTGGGAAACACTGCACGAAGACTTAGGAAGGATGGCTCCAGCCTGTCCTTTGATTTCTCACTCAATTTGTTTTTTTCTGCCTGTTGAAGAAATAATTGTTTCCACAATTATCTTTCTTCAGATGTTGTGGTAGAGTTTCACTCTCTGAAAACTTCCTTGGATTAGAGAAGCCACATAGATCATAGACAAGAACAAGCATTGGAGCAGTTCAAATAGGTTTTCATCCATGGTTCCCTGTGATGCTTTCTAGTGATTTTCCATTGACGTCTATACTGTATTAAATATATTTGCCCATTTATATCTATTTGGTTTGGATGCAAGTAGGAGCGCCATATTGGAAAATATCTTGTCTCATCTATGAGGACAGAGTGAGTTCAGGCAACTGTTTCCAAGTTGAAGTTTAACATAGGCAGAAGGGGCCCGGCATCTGGGCCAGAGATGTCAGGGGCTTCCAGCTGAACAAACATCTCCCTTATAGATAGTCCTTGTCTTACAATCATCCGTTTAGAGAACCGTTCAAAGGTACAATGGTGCTCAAAAGAGTGACTTTGGCCTGTTTTCACACTTACGGCCGTTCCATCATCCCCGTGGTCACTTGATCAAAATTTGGAGGCTTGGAAACTGACATGTACTTTTGACGCTTGCAATGGTCATAATCATTGCCCTGTGTTACCTTCCCAGCTGGTTTCCGACTTGTTTTAGGGTGGGTCAAATTTTGCAACGTTCAATTTCCAAACATGGATATTGTGCTCAAAGGTTGCGCCGTTCCTTGGGGATCGCTAAGATATTTTGGTTGCTTTAATATCATTTAGGTGTGTTTGGTATCTGAACCTACTTAAAATGATGGTTCAAATCTCTGCTATGATAATGGATGTGAGGGAAACAGTTGAACAACTACTACTACACTAAAAACTGATAAGACTACCAAATCAAGACCACCTAAGGCACTGAACACAATCAAATAAATACCACACACTGGGGAAATACAAGAACAAGAAAATGCTGACCTACTCCTATTCCATCAAGGAGGATCATATATCACCCTGGCTTATTTTAAAAAGCTAAATTTCAAAGCTTTTCCAAACCAGAGCAGGTTTTGGGCCAAACAGATCTGGGGAATGGGAGACCGGTATCGCAGGGGCAAGACTAGTAACAGAGAAAGTACATTTCCATGTTTCCACCAGATGGCACTGTTGGATCCAAGGGACTCAGACCATGTCCATCCTGTCACAAGGGTCATTTGAGTCAATGTGGCTATGAAATTTGCATCTTTCAGAAAGTGAGGAAGGGAAGGGAGGGGAGGGGAGGACTGAGTAGAGCATTCCCATGCTGTTGGAATATATGTCAGCACTGGCACATTGTGCTTGTGCTTCCTTATTTTTTGTGGCCATTTTCAGTGGTGGCTAGGCTATACTAAAAGTCTGTATTCTGTGGGCTTTCTCTATGGCACCTTGGAGAAATGTTTGATTACTCAGCAATTACAATAGAATCAAGAGTGCTGGAAGTAGTCACTTCAGCCTTGGAGTTCAAACTCTCTAATCAACCACAGTGTCCAAACCACATGTTACCATCTTTTCTTGTATTATGCTCAAACCTTCAACTCAATCTAGACTCCTGGACCGGTGCCTGCAGTTTTCTTAGCAAGATGTTTAGAAATGGTTTGCCAATTGCATTTTGCAATGGTTCAACCTTGCCAAGCCATTATCAAAATTAATGTATGTGTGGATTTTGGTCATAGAAACACAGATCTTGATGTTTTCCAACTATGATTTTATATGATGCTTCCTCTTGATATCAGATATTCATACAAGAGCACTCTATCTCTTGAGGCTTGTTGGTTTTTGTAGATTTCGCCCATAAATGGAGAAATAGTTGGAGTGCAGATAAAATCTAAAGTAGACGCTTACTGGAATGTGACAGATGTATGCCTTACCTGACTTCACCTGCTCTATACAAAGCAGATCCTGTATCCGATTTCCTGGGACTATATTCATCAGTACCACTGGTTTCCGAATGAACAAGGCATAACCACTTATATAACCTGATGTTTTAATACAATATTTATTCCAGAGTTATTTCGGCTTGGTGGCTGCCTGCCTGATAATGCTTACAGTATTGTATTGATTCTAACAAAAACATTGATATGAACCACATCTTTCCAATTGTAAGTTTTGGAGAAATATCACATTGAAAACGTTAGATAAAGTTTACCATCTATGGCATTCCAATTGCTGGTTTCAATGATAGCATCACTTTTAAGTACTTTGTCTGTTCACCTGAAGTTAATCTGCACTGAAATGTAGTTTAAAAAATAATTCATGTTATTCATATATTGGAAGTAGTCTTTAAAAAAAACAACATAAATTTCTTGCCTACATATACTCCCCTCCCCTGGTTGTGGAAGCATTTATGTTCAACTTCTTAGCAACATTGCTTAGAGATGATGCTTTTGCTGGCCTTGATTCCTCTGAATATAGGAGGGTATTTGTGTCTTTTATTTTCACCTCTTCTCAGCTGTCCTCCGTTCCTCAGAGCATCCAAAAAAATTACAGCTGCCCCATACTCCATTCCAAGAACTGAAATCCACCATTGAGAACTAGGAGAAAAATAAACTTTTATGGAAGCTGCGCATAGTCAAGAAATGATTATCATAGCTACTGAGGCAAACGCAGAAAACAGATTATGATGGAAAGAAACAATATTAGAAGGGCAGATTGGGGAGTGAATTGTGTGCTTAATGAATGAGCCAGATGTCACAGGGCCAAGGAAAAGGAGTTGTATTGATTGGCCCAAACAATCTATTGATTTAACAAAGTTTTCTACTAATATGCTAAGGGAGAGTTTTCTGACAGATTCCTGAATTGGTAAAAAGCAGGGTGGGGGGAAGGACAGAGAGAGAGAAAAAAATTACAAAATTCAAATAACTGCATTATGATCTGGTTAATGTAAACAAGCAGAGAAAAATTTACATGGTTTACAATTTTAGAATTGTATTTATGTTATAAATATAATCCAGACCACCATGAAAATGTTTGGCCTCTTTTGTACCAGAACTGCCAAACCTTCATGCGTCAACATCTCTATTTAAAAGGAAAAAAAAAACCTCACATTTTCAGTCACAATATATATTCTACTGGAAATTCTTGAGAACACCATTGACCAGAAAGAAAATACAGCTTTGTTGCCTTCAGAATTTCAGAGTTACTTTGGCTTGTGGGCCGGGAGCCATTACTGAGTATCTCTAAGCTACTTAACAGGATAAGTGAAGGGTTTTCAGAAATACTTCCAAATAATAGATGCTTCCTAGATAGAGTAACATTAAAAAAATAGTTTTTTCATATTCCCATAATGTATTATATACACTGAAGAGAAAATTGCCACAGGATTTTTTCGAGTTCATCTACCTCCTTAGCCTGCTTAAAATTCTACTTAAATTCCATTGTGTCTCCAGAATCTTCCAATGGGATTGGATTTCTCTTGCCCTTCCTACCTACAACTTTTACACCTCTAAACTTTTACCAAGTTTAAAGAGGTAGGTTAAGATTTAAATAAGGAAGTAACCTTTGGGTTGGTGTTTAGGGTGGGTGGCTGGTAGATAGTTCCGAGGAACACTGAAGAGGACTTCAGACTCTTCGCTCTAACCACCACCATCACCACCACCCGGTATTATTAGGAGCATAAGGAGGACAGGTTTGGATGAAGATTGAATTGTAAATTGTTTTATTGTTGTGAAAATGAAAATGGATATCTGGGCCATTCAGAACCGAAATTATTTAAGAGGTCCCTTTTACCAGCCATTACAGATACTCATAAAATAATTATTCAGTCTTTTACATTTTATCACTTAAACTTTTCAAAGAAAAAACATTTTCTTCCTATATAAAGTTTATACCAAATGTTAATCTTGTTGGAAGTTAACACCCACCCCTCTCCTAGAAAAATGAAAAATATTAAAAGGCAGAATATTTCCCCTAAAAGAAAAAGAGAAATCTTAAGACAGAAACCCAGCCCCAGTCCCCTGCAGATACTTTGATTATTTGGAAGACAACAGACTGAGCTACCTTTATTTGCAACTTAAAAGGCTCTTAGCCCCAGGATGGGATTGCCCAACTCTCCACATGGCCCCTTGGGAGATTACATCACTCAGCAAGATTCAACCAAACTTGGGACTCAAAAGACAACCTATAAATTTACCACTGCATGGCACCATGGGAGTCTGACAACCAATCAGAACACAAGTTCAATTTCAAACTCCAACAGATGGCATAAAACCCAGGGGCTCTCAGCATCTCTGCCCTTTTCACCCAGTACTTCAAGCCATGAGGTCCTGCTTCTGCTCCATCAATAAAACCATCCTTCCAAACAGTCTCCATGTTTCCAGTGTCTTTCTCTCCACTTGGAACTGAACCCAGACAGACATTACTTCCAACAATCTCAACACTTGGTCACACTCAACTGCTTCTGAATCTAGGTGGACATGAGTCCAGAAATGGCATTCCATGTGAAGCAGAAGGCTTACTTGTTGTACTGACAATAAACTCCAGTTTATTGGACAAACCATAATGGCCTAGTTCACATATATCACTGTGCCAAGAGTAATAAATCATATTTTTATTCTATGAGATCTGATCTTTCAGTTCAATGGTAAAAGTAAATGTGTGGGTTTTTTTCTACCAAGAGCTGGGTTTCCTTGAGAATGATCCATTGGATTATCTGTATCTCAGTGTGAGGTGGGAACACAACCATTAGCTCTGATCAGGAATTACTCTGTTCTTTTCCCCCATATCACCTCCCCATGCTGTCTACCCCTCCTAACTTCCTTTTTTTTTTTTTTCTCCAGAGACAGAAAGAGTGAGAGACAGAGGGCGGAAGGGGGGGGGGGAGAGATATATTTTTTTTAAAAACTGTAATTGGAATATATCTTCATCTGGACAGATGGAATAAGAACCAGCTAAAGCTTGCCCAGTTCTTTGCCTTTAGACTAGGGTGTCCAATTTTGGCAGCTTTAAGACTTGTAGACTTCAACTCCCAGAATTCCCTATGTTGGGTGGGGAATTCTAGGAGTTGAAGTCTACAAGTCTTAAATTTGTCAAGGTTGGACCACCCCTGCTTTAGACTCTGCTGGCAGTCTCTGATTTGTTTGCACTTTGTTTCCTGCCTCAATCTGAGGTCAGCATTGTCAAGAAACATGCACTAAACCTTTTTGGGCTTTTGTTTTAAGGCGGATAATGCTTCAGCCCCCTTTTAAAACCTGATTTCTAAAAAGCTTTTCCAAATATTCCTCTTTTCCCTTGACGGAACGTTCTGCTTGCCAATAAAACTCTCCCTGTCATTTCTTGTGGCTCTTTATGTGGCTCTGATAGACAACTCGGTGTGTCGGAGTGCCGATCAGAAAGGCCCCGAGGTCCCCTGGTTCACATGATGTCTGGGTGAATTAACTGGGGCTGGATATATTATGGGGTCTGACAAATGCTGATGGATTGGGCGTCCCAGTCAATAGAAACGACTGTGAATGTTGTCAGCACAATAGGAGTCATTGTGTGGCAGGGCAAGTCTCGGCCTGTTTCCTAAAAGACGGAGACAGGTGTATCACAGTATGGTCATGCTAGGGAGGAGGGCTTCCCACTGCCAAGACTTCACCTCACCTGCTTCTGTCTCTTCCTTTTATTGTTCTTATTAAACGGAGCTGGTTGTAATTTGATCTGAAAGTGAATGATGAGTATACTGTTGCTCTACTCCGTCATTACCAGAATCCCCTCCCATTTCAGGGACTTAGAGCTTGGGCATTGGCATCAAACAGAGCCCGTATCTGTAGGAGGCACTTTTTAGTCTAGGACAGGGGTGGGCAAACTTTTTGACTCGCAGGCCACAATGGTTTCTAAAATTTGATAGAGGGGCCGGGCCAGAATAGGATGCAATGCAATGGCGCCATTTCATGAACCCAAAGTAAGAACTGAGTTAATCCAGTTCTTAATAATTTAGGAAACTAGAAAAATAATTTTTGTAAATAAAACACATAAGCTACTGCTAATGTGATCAATGAGTATTTTACCATCTGAGTTAATAATTTACTTCA
>JAEANM010012039.1:0-14990 GCA_017656035.1 Myanophis thanlyinensis | reverse complement strand
CCAGACACCAGTTCTCTAAGTTCTTGATCTCTTCTAGGTAGGCTGTCTCATTATTGTCAGAGATCAGGCCTACCACCATGGTGTAATCAGCAAACTTGATGATGGTGGTGGAGTTGGTAGTGGCAACAGAAACATATACAAAAATAGTAAATACTAGACAGCTCATGCCCCATTGAATCATAGTTTCAGAAATGTTTTTCTGTCTAAACAGAGAAACAGAATGACCAAGAGTAAACAAAAAATAGTGGGAGTAGGAACAACTTCTGACTTCCTGCCAGTTTCCCCATTGAGTTTACTTGTAAGAATCTGGCAGGGAACATTGGAAATTTCCTTTTCTTTCCTTCCCTTCCCTTTCTCCTTTCCCACAGGCAGGCAAGCAGCTGCTGTTGGCTAGGGAAGGGAGCAAGGGATTGCAAGACTGGCTGAGAAACTGTCACAGAACATTGAAAATGAAGATCATATGATTGCAGCAACAGCCCAGCGCAACCAATAGGTGAAGTGACCAAAAGTTCCCCAAATTTCATTTCTTAAGAGTCGTGTCCCTGATTTTGGCCACATTCTGTAAGTTAGTCCAATTGAAGTACCTTGGTTCAAAAATTGTTGCTGTATGTTGCCTAGTCAAATGGTATTGACGGTGTATTCTATGTTTTAGAAATACATAGATGAAAAAAACCTTCATTTTTTCCCCTCTTCTGTTCTCAACTAAACAAATCTGTCTGAGGTTTCCATTCAAACAATTTTCTCTTTCAAAATCCCGGACCAAGAAAATTAGATATTTAAAAGGAAAAAAATTCCATCCTCTTTTATCCTGCAGCTAAATGGGTTCCATTAGAGATATCAGTTGGAGAACATGCATCACAATATAAGTATAAGGTAAAGAAACACCCCCATATTTCAAAGAAGAAAAGATCTAGGTTGCTTTCAGAACAAACTGTCATAATAACTAGGAAAAGATGGAGGATGGAGGTCTTTAAGTAACAAGAGTATGTATGTTTGTAAGAAGTTTGTATGAATGCAAACGTCTTATATTAAGCAAAAAGAGACAAGGATAAATATCTTAGTCAATAATATCAACAATATTCTAGAGAAATATAAAAAGAAAGGAGAAAAAGGAAGCTTTTAAAGAAATTACAGAGAAACTTGTAAGTTCTATTTATTTGTATCCCTCCTTTATTATTTTTTACAAAGAATCCAAGGTGTCAAACATAACCAACATTAGAACCACATCTTCCTCCCATTTCCCTCATAATAATAAATCCATGAGTTGGGCTGAGAAAGTATGACTGGTCCAAGGTCCCCCAGCTGGCTTTCATGGCTAAGGTGGGACTTGAATTCACTGTCTTTCGCCTTCACCACCAGATCAAATGAGCAAACGAACAAATTAACATTTTCACATAAAATATTTGAAATAGGTAAATGAATATTAAGGAATTTACTCCATAGTGGATCAGCTGTCAAAGAAAAAAGCACCAGATACCAATTAAATGCTCACTAAATGGGATAAAGCTGCAGGAGAAGTGCTACCACGGATTTCCCAATCTTGCAACTTTAAGGCACATGAACTTGGCTTCCGGTTACGGTCCTGATCAGCTGCAGTGGGGAGAAAGGATAGCTCCTCTCCCCCACTGGTCTTCTCCCACTTGTGGGCTCCATGCAGAGCTTAACGCCACTTTGTAGGAGTGGTGGAACAAAAAGGGGTACCTGGAGTGGTCAGAGGGAGGTCACAACTCCCCTGGAGGATCTCTGGGCTGAAAGTTCCCTCAGCCATGGCGGGATGAAGAGATGGTCAGAAATGGCCACCACAAAGACCAGGACAACAACCAAGCCACCTACCACCTAAGACTGGAGCAGGAGAGAAACTGGTGTGCAGCTGTGGAACTGGGTGAGAAGATCCTTTTTTTTTTTTTTTTTTGCTGAATTTAAACCCTGAGAGACTATTTTAAAAGAAAGTTGTCTGGATTTGCTTTAACTATTGATCAAGCAGTGAAAAAAGAAACAGGGGAGGGGGGGAGCTGAAAGTGAAAGCTGAAATAGAAAGGAGACATAAAGGGAAAAGGCATCAAAAGACTTTCAACAAAGAAATCAGGAAATTGAACTGGCATGGTTAAAAGTACTGTACCTGAGAACAGGCATTTTTAAAGATGCCAGAATGATCAATTTAAAAGATTTTATAAACCTGGCAATGCTGAAATAGACAAGGACTGATTTTCCCAAGAGGGATCCTTGCTGGAAAATTGACCCTGCAGCGCCACCTGCCGATGGGAGGAGCACATTACACCCTAACAAGTGCTAATAAAGATTCAAACTCTACAGGACTATAAGGATGATAAACCTACTTACTAAAAGGGATTAAGGAGCTGGAGACAGGAGAAAAAGAAGACGAAATCAACCATTTTGTTTTCTGAATACTTAAGAATTATAATTTAAAATTGTGAAACTGTGCCTCTGCATAGGAGAGTGAACATAATATTGGACATACAGATAAATATGGAGTTGGATTATAAATGAATAGAGGGAAGAAAAAAGAATTTATAATGTTTCAACAAGAAGAAATGGACAGCTGGGAGGAATTGATATTGTCTATGTGGGACATATGGGAAATAAGGAAAACAGAACACCAGGACTTAATCATCAAGCTGGAGACGATGGATAAAAAAATGGAGACTATAATTCAAGGAGAGAAGAAGACAAGGCAAAATATTCAAGGTGAGGAAGAAATGAATAAAAATGTTGTTGCAAAGAGAAAAGGGGGGATTCAAAAAAATGATATAAAAAATGCAAGAGGCACAATGGTAAAAAAAGAAAAGAAATTAGACAAAGAAAGAGCAGTTGGAGAAGAGTTAAGGAAGAAACTGGGGCTCTGGTAATCCCACAAGGTAAAGCAGTAAAAGTAAAAATAGACATGTTGAAATTGAAATATAGGAGGAGGGGGGTGAGAGGAAAATTTAAAATAAATAAATTAGATGGTAACAAAATCAGAAACACAATGAAAAAGTATTTAACTCGTAGGCAAATCAAGGGGAAGATAATATGGTTAAGGAGGAGGAGAGATGACAGAATTTTTTTTTTAAAGATAGAAAGGAGGAAGTGGCATTAGATAAAAGGTTAGGAGAAAGGGAGAGAAAATTAGGGGAATAATATTCTTAAACTCATAATCTTTTTATTGTGCTTTGAATTTTAATACTCAATATGAAACTAGAGAAACTTTTTAGAGAAGAAAGTATAATTTATGTAATTGCTAAAAATGTTTAGAGTTAAGAAAGGTTTTAGAATGACTTTTAAAGGTGTATTTGACAGACTTATTAAATCTAGAAGAGGAATGGTATCAAAGCAATATTGAAATAACTTGAAAAATGTGTAATATCATTTGTATTTTAACTATTAGAATATTTTTAAAGTTAAGTTAAGAGAAGAATGGATAATTGGATAATAGAGATTGGCACAATTTTGAATTGGTTAATTTTGAGCAGAAAAAGGGAAGAATATATTCAAGAGAAGCAATGTAATCAGATTTAAGAATATAATGGGAAATGTAGAGGAGAAACTTGAAAATGTCTGTACCAAAAATGATTAATACTATGTGATATAATTAATGAATTAAAAGATACCCAGATAACACGCTGAACACACAAAGATATGTTGTCTTGAAAGAAAAGATATGAAATGATGGAATTTTTATTATGTTAACTATTTTTATGTGGAGAGACATTTGTTTATTTGATTATACATGATTTGATCAATATGTGATGATATGTAAAAATATAAGAAAATAAAATAAAAAAATACAAAAAAAGACACATGAACTTCATCCAACAAATAACATCTGGAATAATTAATTTCCATATGTGTTTCTATGTATATTAGCCATACATTTTCATAAAAACCCGGCACCGTCAAATTTCCAATGTGCAGTTATCTAATCTTGTCCCAGCATTTGAGGGAAAAGTCAGGGCTTAAAAAAGGAAGGCTAGGAGAGTACAGGCCTGCCAAACATCTGGGGGCAGAGTGTCCCATAGGGCAGAGGCTGCCACAGAAAAAGTAAACTTCCAAGCTCCCATCAGATGGCAAGAGGGATCGGTAGTTGTTGTTAGGGAAAGGCAGTCCCACAGATAACCTAGCCCTGTGCCATAATGAGCTTTTCTGAGCAAAAAATGAAGGACACGGATGCATTCAAATTTGCTGACCTTATTCATGTAGCTTTCCACACAGTTTAGTTGTATAACCATTATCTTCCCATATGCTCAGAGATATAAGAACATAAGAGCATGGGTAGTGACCTGCTAGGTTAGACCTCTGGCCCATCTGGTCCAGCAGTATGTTCTCACAGTGACCAACTAACTGTGGTCACAAGGAAGTCCACTAGTTTCCCAACAGATGGACTTTCCTTTGCCCACAAGATCCAAGGAAGAGACTTTAGTATATAACAACCCCAGTTTCCACCCAGAATATTAGCCTATATTTAGTTCGGTATTACTGACAACCACAACTTTTCAAAGTTTAAGACAGGGGTGTGGTCTTTCTCCACCAAGACCTTTTGCATGCATGGATAGTGCTTTACCATTGTTTTACTATGGCTCATCTGTACATAGAGTGAGAACAAGGGATGGTGAGAGGTGATGATGGACTCTCAGAGGGTGCAGTATCTCCCTTAGGGGACTGCAGATGGGGTCTCCTGTCTCCTAAAACATTTTGATTGCTTTCCTCTAATCTTCAAAAGAACACTGATAACATTCCCCCTCGCTGTTTGCCCTTCTCTATGTCTTTGTTTTATTTTCTTGCTTTGTTCCATATTTATGTAACTTTTTCCCCATGCTCTTTGTCCTCTGTTATTATCTTATTATTTGCAAGAAAATAAGATGTAATAATTATGGTCAACAGCAAAAATCCACACATAATTAGGTACATCAACCTAACAGATTACTTTGTTCTTCTACAAAATAATTGCTATGGGTAAATCACTATTCATCTTGGCAAGTTCTTGTTCTTCTGGTTCAAAAACGTACTCCAAAACATCACATCTGGGTAACTGTGTGTGCCTGCTTGATGCACCTATCCGTTTTCATCATCGTTGTCTTGGCAGTACAGCAACAAGGTTGATTGCTATTAAACATTTATTAGTGATGTGCTTAATTATGATGCTGCGACACTTATACCTTCTTGGTTTCCATGACACACACATTGCACTGAGTGATGTGATACTCTCAGTAAAATAAAGTAAAAACCCCTTGGCTTTAGGCCGTGCCAAGAGGGGAGGAGAGCAATCAGAAAAGGAGGAATAGACATCAGAAGGATAAAACATGACATCTGAAAACAAGAGGTGGGGAATGCACCTGGCTGAAGGGAATGGGTGGTGCCAGGAGGTGGGGAAACACCCTCCCTGAAGACTCTCCCTGAGGTCTCACCCTCTGACGTCAACACTTCTTTAGGAAATTTATCTCCAGCGCTTGGAGCACTTTCAACACCCTCCCTGACTTTCTGAGGAATAACACATGAGAAAGTAATGTTTCCAGGAAATCCTTGATTGAATCTCCCAGGAGCTGGCTGCATCCACCACTCATCTTTTAGGGAAAGTGGGAAGCAGGCAAATGTTGCTGCTGTTGCTTCAAGCCCCCCCCCCCGTGAAATTCAGCCGGTTTGCACTGGTTCTATAGAACTGGTGGTAACAATTATAAGCAGTTCGGAGAACCGATTATTAGAAGAAATCTCCTTTTGTTGTTTTTTTCCCACTTTGCAGGGTTAATCCTGTAAATAAGGCAGTTGTTTGTAGACTAATCTTACTGCCTTGCTCACAGAAACTGCCTCACCCCTTATTACATTGTAACTTTGGTGAAGTTTAATTCTGTGCTTGGTGATGTTTAATCCTGTGGCAACAACCACAGAACCGGTAGTAAAAAAAATTGAATTTCAACACTGTCTCCCAATCCCAAAAAAGCACTCATTGGTGTGAAGCTTCCTTCTCTTTCATCTCAGAATGGTGGAGGAAATGAACCTCAATAGAAGAGAAGGAGGAAGAGGAGAAGATACAAAACCTGATGGGCCAGATGTAACTTGTAAGCTGAAGTTACTTTTCTCTGCTTCAAATGTCTGGGAGATTCTGAGTCGTACACAGAACTGAAGGAGCTTCTTGGGTGGGAAACAAAACATCTTCAAGCATAAACAAAGGAAGTCTAGTTGCCTTTTGAAAAAGCACGTTTGTGACCACTCTGCTTTAAATCTTAATCCTGGTCAGAAGGGGGGGGGCTGCCCTTTAAACTCTGTCCTGTACAGAGAGGATGTTGTCAACTGCACTCAGATTTTACCCTGGAATATGTTGGGGCAGCAGTGGGGTCAATTGCCCTAGAATGGATGTGTGGAGGAGATGCCACTTAAAGCATTGCTCATTATTCAGGGTGACTAGATGGACCAATACTTTTCATTCAGGACAGCTAAAACAGCCTCAGGAGTTGCTTCAATATTTTGCATTTACAATCTTTAGTACTTCTGTTTGCAGGACCATTGACTTCAATAGATTTAAAAAAAAAAAATGGCAATAGAAGTATGTTGACAGTCTGAAAAAACCTGGGCGGGTCTCAAATCAACATTCTGCCCCAGGCCTCTTAGAAGGGCTGGTCTGAGGAATACCACTGTTTTCTTTCTACCTGTTACATTTTCTGTTGAAGGAATGCCAGTTTCACTTGTAATTAAGGCAAAGGTTCCGATTCAAAACTTACTTTCTAAACGAAGAAGCATCACTGAACACACCTATTATATGTATTTCTGAGTAAGTTGCTACTATGAACCAGGAAGAGTATTTGAGATGCATCCTCAGTGGCACAGTGGTTAGAGTGCAGTAACTGCAGTAGTGCAGTACTTCTGCTGATTGCCGGTTCAAATCCCACCAGGCTCAAACCTTCCATCCTTCCCAGATGGGTAAAACGAGGACCCAGATTGTTGGGTGGCAGCATGCTGATTCTGTAAACTGCTTAGAGAGGGCTGGAAAGCACTATAAAGTGGTATATAAGTCTAAGTGCTACTGCTATCTTGGAGAAGAAAAGCTTAGCTCTGGACAGACATCTAAACATGCAACCAATTTGTCAATGTTGGGTGGTGGTTCTCATTGACCAAGGGACATCTTATACTTGCACAGAAGTGCATTCTTAAACCTCTAATCTGGTTTCTTTCATCTGCTGTTGATTAAGTGGATAATAAACAAACACTGAGCTCAGGCTGCAATACTATGAACATTTACACAGGAGTAAACTCCACTTAAACTAATGAGACCTACTTCTGAGTAAATGTGCAGGGACACAATCAGGACTTGTATTTGAATAAACACAAAGTATCAGGTTGTGTATTTCAGCTCCACTGTATACTGTATATCAGTCACTCTGCCAAATGCTGGATTGTTTTCCTTGGGAAAACTGTCAGCATGAAATGCCAGGTAAGGTAATACTTAAGCCACACAGAGGTTATAAAAGAAATAAGGAACCAGTAGCAACTTTTCACATTTATCAGTCATCTAGAGTTTGGACACCAGGTCAGCTTATTTTCATTCCTTGGTTGCTTCCAGATTCTGGGCCATGGGCCCCGACACACAGCTGTACTGTTTCAGTCCTTGTGGGGAGGGAGAAAGTTGGCAACGTCACCAAGCCCTGCTCCCAGGCCCACACACATATTGCTGACAAGAAGAAATGGTCTGTTTCAACCGGAAAACTGCAAAACACCATGGACAACCTGAGCGTGTTTGTTTAGAGAAGTAAGTCTGGGTTGGTTGAATTTCACCAAGTCAATGAAAGGCTTTGAGTCCATTCAGAGAACTAACGATCAGCTTTCTTGAGAACATAATAAGGGCTTTTTATAGGTCACTTGCCTTCAATCACCCACTGCAGAGTTGAGCCCAGGATTCATCTATGCAAGCATGCAACAAACATTTTATATAATGGGTATAGAGGGGATCATTTTAACTTGCCTTTGCCCCAAGTTTGCAAAGAGCTTGCGCAATACCTCATCCTAGACACAGCTGCGTTTCAGCAGCACTAAATGGTTATCTGAGTAGCCAGAGTCACAAGCAGTCTCTCCAAGTAGTCTCAGTTCTTATAAATGCTGCTTAGTGTCTTTGAACAGTGACACTGAAAGACTGTGGGCCTGGAATGTGGCTGGCCATGGGGGAAATGGGATTTGTCTTGAAACAGAAATGCCTGTTAAGTCCTCCAGCTGGAAATCAAAACTCTAGAACAGGGGTGTCAAACTCAAAGCCCGGGGCCCAGATCCAGTCCGTGGGGTGTTTAGATCTGGTCCGAGGGGCTGCCCTGGAAAAGCAAAGGACCAGCCCACGGTGTCTTTGCCAGCAACAGTGGAGCTCAGGAGGGCCACAGGCAGCCCCCCTCAAGCTCTGTTTTCGCTGGCAGAGGTTTGCAGGAGGCCGTCACAGCCGAAAACAGAGCTCAGGAGCCCATTTTCGCTGGCAGAGCACTTGGGCCTCCACAGGTGCCTCTGACATGAGTGACATCGAGCTGGCCACATCCACTCTGGCCATGCCTCCCTTCTCCCCCCGCCCAGATCAAACACAACCCTGATGTGGCCCTCAATGAAATTGAGTTTAACATCCCTGCTCTAGAAGGATTTCAGGAGTTTGGCTCACAGAAGTGGCACAGTGATGGCAGTCTGTTCTATGTACTGAAAAATGTACCACACGCCAATAGAAAGTGCCGCAAGTCTTTGTTGCATGTCAGCAATGCCTGTTTGGTTACACCTGAGTCATTGAGATAAGGAAAGTTTGTCTTAGCCTGGCACCAGAATGCACAGCAACACTTTTGTTGGATAATGTCCACATCTGCATGGTAAAGGTGTTCTCTGTAGCATAATCTCCTACTTTAAAAAAAAGGTCTTTGTGTCACAGCCATTATGCATAAAGACACCACCCAATCCGAAAGCATGCATGTTTTCATAACATTCCGGTTGGCAGTTATAAAAGTGATGACAACTTTGCATTTGAGATTTTTTTTTTCTTACAGAAACATAGAAAACTGACAGAAGAAAAAGACTTAATGGTCCATCAAATTTGTTCTTTGAGTTTGTTTGTTGTTTTAATTTATTATTTGTATATTTTATTTTGATGTAAATATATATGTGTCCATGAAGGAGAGATCATATATTTGTTCATTTACTAGCTTGTTGCATTTATAACAGACTTAATATGGAAACTGCCAGAAGTGCCCCATTTGGCAGAGTTGATCTTTATTCCTGTGACAGATCCATATTAAAACTTGTGAAAGCTTAGTGAAGGTAGAACATATACAAGCACATATTAACTTTTTTCTGTTCATCTTGCCACGAGGAGACACATGCACATTGTAAACATTACTACAAATATTTTATCCATTATTCCTATGGTGCTTAAGTTTGGGAACGATCCTGGATAAGATGACAAGGACTGTATGGGGATTTACCTGCCGTGAATAGTTTAGTTAACTGGGCTTTATCACTTCTAAGTAATGTGAGTCCAATTATATATTGTTGAAAGGGAAAGCCTTTGAGTCAATGGGCTTAACTTCTAATTTAAGCAGGTTTATTTCTCAACAGCTCATGTTAATATTTCACATTAAGCACTACATGAAATCTATTAGAAAAAGTCCAGTAAGTTCTGGTTTTGTTTTGTTTTGAATCATCATTGTAAGTTACATAAGTTAGTGATTGTAGCTGGTAAAGCTAAGTATGCACCTATTTAATTTTCTACTGCCAACGCAGGAGACAAAGGCTATATTTAAGAATGGGAGGAAGTTGAGAGTGCAAAGAGAAGGAGCCAATCAGAAATGCAAGCATGACTAAGTATAGGCTAGTTTCAATTTTTTTAGCTATGATAAGTTAAAGCTACTGTTTTTCTGTGTTTCCCAGCTGAAAAGGAGTTTTGAGAGCTGCATAAGATTCTATGGCCCTTCTCTATTTTATTGGATTCAGCCCATATAAAGCCACTGTGCTAGGTTTAGCACAGTGTCTTTATAATTATAAATCTAGTTCCAATAGGCAGAAAAGAATCCAGTGGAAGTTTATTGTCTGGTATCTAAGCATCAACTCATGGATCACTTCTGTACAGTATGTCCAATCGTTTTCCTATAGGCCAAATATCAGAGGGGTAAGTTTAAAATAATTAAACGTAATACTTTTTGTGGCAATTATAAACTTGCACTTTACATAGCCCAGAAGTAGTCATCCGGTAACAAGAACACCTTACATGCTTGTGTGAGCAGAGGAATTCTGCATATTTACTTCACTGTGTTACTACATCTGGATAAGCCTACAAAGCGTGCTTAGGTTTAACAACTTTCAGATGATTCTGTATCAGACCAGAAAGCTGTCGTGAGAACAATGCGCAGGGACCAAGTGCACAGATTCCAGCCAACTCACCCCACCCACCTTCTTAGGGTGCCTCTTCCAGAAGCAGCATGCGGTGTTTTGACACCTTTGCATCATTAGTGGCCAAAAAAGAAGTGTGGCAGCCTTGTTTCTGATGACTATCACATTTGTATCAAGGTATATCTATCTACCTGTTCACCAGCTACCACTGACTTTATCAGATGGATTCAACTACCTTACTCTGTTAGTCAGAAAAGATGATGCTACCAGACTCCTTAGGATGTGGGATAGGCAAACAGGGCTGTCCTCCTACAACAGCCTGTTCCCCTGGGTGGAGGTGCTGCTTCTGCTTGGAGGGTAAAAAGAGAGTTCTCCTCCCTCCTGTTTGGACTTGCTGGCCCAGCTTGGTGCAAAGTCAGAGGATGCCACCACCCTCCTTTCAGCTGCTCCTCTGCCACCAAGTGCCCAGGAAAAGAGTTCCAGCCTGCGCCGGGCTGGAGAGGCCCTTCCTTAGGGTGGTTCCCGTCTGGCAGCCCGTCTCAGGTTGTTCCTCGTTGCTTGCGTGGGTTGTCGGGCGGCCTCCTCCCAGTTGCTCCTCGGCGGCAGCGCCCTACAGTAGGTCGCCTCCCTCCCTAAAGCCACTTGAGAGCAATGGGGAGAGAGGCGGGTTCGCCAAGCGCCTGGGGAGGAAGAGGCGCTCCATTGGAGGCGGGCGCAGAAGCGGCGGCGGCGGCGGCGGCTTGCACAGGGCGATCCTGCAGCGGGGGAAAGCAGCGAGGAAGGGGGAGAGGGAGGCACCGCCGTCCAGAACAGGTGGCCACAGCGGGAGAAAGATCAGGATTCCCGGCCCTACCACGACCAGAGACAGAGACACCCCCCCAGAACCTCAGGCAAGTGGCTGGGATACCGCGTGCCATCATCCCCTCCGCAGGCTGCCCTCTCTCCACACACCGTTCTCACGTCTGTGGCCGCGCCGGCTGGGAGCGATGGAAGTGCAAACCCCAGGCGGCCGAAGGGCAGCGGCGACTTGGAGGAGGAAGGCTGGCGTCGAGGGGGGCTGATGGCGGAGGGTGGAGAGAGGCAAAAGACGAGGGATGGCACGGATGGGGGAAAAGGCACCGGGAAGGAATAGAGGCGGCGGCGGCGGGGGGGAAGCGTAACCCGGGCACGTCTGTTTCCCACGTTCGGGCGAGTGACCCGGGAGAGTTGGCGAAGTTGGACCAAAGTCGCTAAGTGGCTTTCCGCTTCTTTGCCAGTTCGCCCCCCCAAAAAAACATCCCGCCGCGGTGGGAAGAATGAACGAAGCAAGGAAGGCATTTTCTCCAACCCCCACCCCCACCCCCGCTCCAAAGCGGGATAGATTTTATTTCAGCCTTGGAGACTCCTGAAGTGTCCTCGAATCCCCGGGGTCAGAGACCACCTCTCCCCACAGCCGAGCAAAGCCCACCCCAGGCTGTCTTGTCGGAGGGCTGGAGGGGAACTTCTGGCGCCTTCAGTTTCGGGGGACAAAACTGCTGAAGGCACCTTTACGTAAAGCAAAGACAGGAGCCGCTCCTGATCGGTTTCGGGCACCTCAGGGCTTCCAGGCATTGGCCCCGCCCCGGTGAGGGCAAGTGAGGCCAACAAGCCTTCCCAGAGTATGAAAAGACCTTTTGGGGCCCAAAACTCCCGAGTTCTGCTGGGAGGACTCTCAACACGTTCGTGCTTGGAAGGGTATTTTAAGAGTTGTGCTGACCCCTGGCTATGGATAAAATAGGCCTAGTGAACTTTAGTAGAGAAATGGTGCCAACAGCAACCCAGGCCAAGGGATCCCGTACAATTAAGTTGGGGGGGGGGGAGGGCGGGGCGGTGGAAGGTAGAGAATCCAATTAAACGGAACTTGAGATTGCTGATTTCAATCAGTTGTAAGCCAGGTGGCTGAGTTGCTATCTCAATAATGTGTTCTCTCTTCAGTTTAGTCAGGCAGGAATTAGTGTACCCTAAGCCTGTGTTTTTTAATGTTGGCAGCTTTAAGTTGTATGGACTTTCATCTCCCAGAATTCCCTGGCTAACATGTACTTCTGCTACTCTCCATCCAGGAAGTTTCAGAATAATTACAACCCCTGGAATTCTCCAGTTAGGAGAAAAGGGGACGTACTTCAGGCCAATGGTTTCATTAACAATATTGCTATTTAGATATGCTGGCATTACAACAGCTACCAGGGTTACCTGGAAATTATCTTAGACCAAGTGTTTCTCAAGGTGATGACTTTAAAATGTGTGGATTTCGATTTGCAAATTCCCCACTCACCATGCTGACTGAGGAATTCTGAGATTTGAAGGCCACACAACTTAAAAGTTGCCAATGTTGAGAAACACTGTTTTAGGAAGATGCTAATTCCAGCCTGAGTAAACTAAAGAGAATAGAATTGACTAGCATAGGGACACTAGCCCTCTAGTCTAGCTGCGTAGAGGAAATTCACAAGGAATTCACAAGAATTCACTGAAGGGTAATAGAGTCCTTCTGTTGATGTATCCCAGCAACCAATATTTAAAACCTGCTGCCTATGATTCAGGAGGTGTTAAAAACTAGAAGTTATTGTTAGCTTGAGTCTCCATAAACTCATCAAGTCCTTTTGAAAACCACCCAAATTGGCTGCCATGACCACACCTGTTAGCAGCAAATTCCACAGATTTTTAAGCCTGGTAAAGACATTTCTTTCTATTGACAACCCCCCCCCCCCACACACACACTGCAAAATAGCAAAGTTTTTAATAGAAGTTGAAGACTACAAAGCAGAATATCTAGGGATCTGATTTGCTGGCCAGTTTGGGTAAATTAGGCAGGTCCTTGTCAGTTTACTTGGGATTACTTCCATTTTTTAGGCAGAATGGGCCTTTCAGGGGGGCAACCTGAGCTGAGAAAGTCCATTGTTTAAAGGTGGTGGAATGTTGATGTAATCAAACTGATTGAGGATGGGAGTCTGTGGTTTGCCTCTGTTGCAATTTCCTTGTAAAGGCTGCCCTTGGGCCAATCTGGTTTTGATAGGATTAGGGCCAGGCAAAGAAAGGAATTTAGTCTGACTCTGATTACATCTAAAAGACAGAGAGAAAAAGGGTGCAATGTCCATTTTGTTTGTTAGGTTTATTTCCTCTACTACAATATCTCCCCTTTGTAAGGAGTCCAGCTGCTATAGTGTTTCTTGGGAGGATGCTGTTCCAGCCTTTGAATCATGTTGGTAGCTATTTTCTGCATTCTTTGTTGCTCTCTAATATCCTTTTTTAAGGTGTGAGCAGAACTATACACAATATTCCAAGTATAATCTTGCAGTGGGTTATATAAAAACATTGTTCTATTGCTCTTTCTGATGACTGCAAATATGGAATAGGTTTTTTAATTGAACCTGCATCTTTAATTATCTTTGTGTTTTTATAAAATCCCATGCCTGGGACTTTGCCATTTGCCCACTGAAATCCCATTAATGTACAGATAGAGTTTGTACTTTAAAAAAATGTTTGTGCATCATTTTACACTGAACTTCAATTGCATTTATCACGAACTATGTTTGCCATTTTGAAATCTATTCACTCAATATTGACCATCTTCCCAATTTTTGTTTGATTTTACCACCTTGTTTGGCATCAATAATTCATGGCTCACTTCTAAGTCCAAAATCACTGTGCAAAACCAACTTTTGTGGTTATTTATGACTATGTACAGTAGTTACCCTCACCTCACCATGCCTGCAGATTGCTGTAAAATGTCTTTAGCAGGTTGCAGTATAATATCTAGTTATGTAATGATGCATTCTTAAATGTAAGTAGAACCTGTCCTCACAAACATAATTAGCCATGTGCTACAGGATGTCACACCTTAGAAACAATGATTTTTAGGGTGTTTTATTTTAAAATACATTTTTTTCCTTCAGGAACAATAATCTGATTTTAATATCTCTCCAAGGACCATTGTTGTACAAGCTTTTTCTAAATGCCAGGAGGGTGCGGAATAAACTGCAAAACATTTTTAGGTTCCAGCTTCAAAATATACTTTCTACCAGAGAATCTATGGGACTTTGCATGACCAGGTCTCTTATTAAGGTTTTACCGGAATTGTGGTGGAATCTTTGTACTTTTGCAGATCCACCCATTCTGCCAAAAATGGAGATTTAGGGAAAGAGGGCAGGGCTTTCCTCTTTTTTTTTTTTTTTTTACCTTTCACAAATAAGAAACTGAGCTTGCTTATTCAACCTCATTTATCAGCACTTGAATGCACCAGAAATCCAGTTCTGTTTGATATAAGAAACTTGAAGAAACTTTCAGGTATCAACTTGAACCTCTCTCCAGAAAGGAGAAACTGTAGGCCACAACACTTAAATATGCTTTATAAATCATTTATTATTTGTGTTTTCAAGAGCCAATTGGAGCAAAAAAACTCCCCCCTCCCCTCTAAACCTCAATAAATTCTTCTGAATCTCAGAATACACTTTTGGATTTGATGGGCAAAACTTGCTTAGGAGAAAATTTTGTGATAGCTAATGATTTATTTTTTAACACATTTATTTAAATTTTTAATCAATCCAATACTGTTTGTAATCCACCTAAAACAGGGGTGGGCAAACTTTTTGACTCGCGGGCCACAATGGTTTCTAAAATTTGACAGAGGGGCCGGGCCAGAATAG
>JAEANM010012038.1:0-14991 GCA_017656035.1 Myanophis thanlyinensis | reverse complement strand
GCCTTATTTACAGGATTAACCCTGTAAAGTTAATCTTTACAGGATTAACCCTGCAAAGTGGGGAAAAAACAAAAGGAAATTTCTTCTAATAACCAGTTCTATAGAACCGGCTGAATTTCACCTCTGATCAAAACCCACTTAACAACTGTCTCACTTATTAACAGAAATGTTGGGCTCAGTTGTGGTTGTAAGTCGACTACCTGTACATGCTCTGTATTAAACAAGCAATAGAATGTATGTAATTGTTTTCTTAAAAAATCAACAGCAGAAAACTATACATGATCACACTGGGGACGTTAACCTTTTCTTCTGCATTATGAACTTGATGAGGATTCATCCACACTGCTACTTGTTATGGAAGGAAAGTTTCACTGGCAGGACAAGTTAATTAAAAAAAATTCTGCTAAGATTTTTCATTTTAAACCAGGAAATGGTAATGACCAGTTCTGACATCCCAGGAGATTGCAAGCAAATTGGAAGGGCCAAAGAAACTAATGGGCTGCAATAAATACAGCTTGCTTTATTTTATAGTCTTCTTCAGATATATGAATGTGTGTATAATTGGCAAAGCAAACAAATTGCTTGGAAGTCATCTTGCTGGCATGCTACTTTGGTGCCAAATGGCTCCTGTCCAGATCATCTCCTCTGGCTCTGGGGATGATATTCCCACTACGTCTTATCCATTCCTAGGCTATTTTTGACTTACTGTCAGAGTGACATGACAGAATAGAGGCACTTACTTTAGATGACCCGATATCTTTTGGACAGGTGGGTTTTACTTGAACATCACTGTCTTTCCCACAGCATTGAAGCTAGAGGGAGAAAGATAATATATTAGAAATCTTCCAGAAATAATCCTTCTCAAATGATTCAGAAAACCCAAAATATGTTTACCCCAATTATATTATTCAGAATTCATACTTAATGCTAAGTATAACATGTATTAGTAAGTTCAGTCCAATGTATGGATGCAAAGGAATCAACTTCAATTCAAACAAGTCTGTCTGATTATGGATATTAGAGTTGCCTAGCTCTGGAGATATTCCATCTTTAACCTTGGCCAGGATAGCAATTCTCCATTCGAGAGCTGTGTGCAATTCAGAGGCTCCTCCAGGGATGACCTTCAACACAGGCCTTACCTGTTGCGTAAGAGGCGGCTATGGCCAGAAAAACTTGCACAGCTTCATCTGGGATGTCAGTTGTGCTCTTTCCTGGAATAGGAAGTCCTTCTGACAGTCATATATGCCCTAGTTATTTCATGGCTTGATTTCTATGACATACTGTATATGAGGCTTGAAGGGCACTTGGAAGCTTTATCAAATCCAGTGTGTAGCAAATGTCCTCTAGATTTCTATTGGTATTGTGAACATTTATTTTCTTCTCCATTAGGCCATAGTTTTTTTTAAAAGCAAGCTGATAAGATTCCCCTTTCAATCCCTCTGCCTGCAGTTGTTTCTCATTTCTGAGGTAGCCATCTCAAGTGGGATATCCCTTCCCTTTAAAACGGCTTTGCTAATTTGAGGTTCAGTCAGTCGCTTCTGGTAGTGCTTGAAGCATGAGCTACCAGCATCTTGTATGAACTATGGACAGCCGATAGAGAAATGGTATGCATAAACAATCAAAAACTTTTCAAAGTACAGGGATGACCTTCAACACAGGCCTATCCAGGAAATGTGCTATACACTAGCCAACATAACTGAGGAACATTCAGCATTGTCTGTGATAAGGATGGGGCTCCCAACAGCTGAAGGAACATGAATTTCTGTATTCACCTTCTTCTGGTGAATGTAACTATTTCTTGTCTTTTTGCTTTATCTGTGACTATATCATGTATATTAAACTTTGCAGTTAAAAGTTATTCTTTTGATCTATTTTATTTTTAAAAAATCGCCACCTCAGTTTCTATCTCATTTGTGGGTTTGTCATTTTTTACTCCATTAACCTGCTGTCTATGTATCGTGGAGGTAAAGCAACATGCTATTTTAAATCTTATGGCACTGGAAATAAAAGAATCGGTGCTTCTTCCTGAATATTAGCTGCTGAATGGCAGTCCAATATTATGCAGTAGAATCAGATTGGATTGAATTCAGTTCAGTTTCTAACAAAGTCTCTTAAGAACTCAAACTCAGCCAAGCATTCAAAAGAAACAAACTGTGGGCTCCATTGGGCCTTCCTTAAGTCTTGCCCTCTGTCATGGATTTACATACTTACCACAACTAACTAAGAAGGATCACTTTAAAATAGTCACGTGTGGTAACAGTTTATTCTAAACTTGGTATTATGACTATTTCTGTGGTTAACAAGACTGAAAACCTACCAAGGGAATGAGGCATAGATCAACTGATAGGATAAATGATTCGCTGAGTGTAAAGAAAAGCACATATTTAAGACTCAAATAAATACTTAGAATTCTACTTATATTAATCCTTGCATTGGATAGACTTGAAAATGCTGATCAAATCTTTCATGTGTGCTCTTTTTATTTTTTAAAAAAGATTTTATTTAATATATTTATTATTTTAATACCTTTCTGCTGTACCCCATACATCTCCCTTCTTGTGAGATGGGTGACCTTGTAACTTTGATCTCTCTTTCTCTCTCTTCTCTATGTCCGCCCGTCTGTTTGTCTGACTGTCTATCTGTCTGTCTATTCCACCCTCATTTTCTTTCTGGAGCTCAAGTCAGCTTACATGGGGCCATCTTTCATTTTTTTTTGCACAGTATTACCTTGTTCGTTTTGTTTATGTTTTGTCAAATCAGAAGGATGCCAGATTTTACCTGCACAACAATAACCTGTGAGATGGCTTTTGCTGACAGTGTGTTACTGGCCTTTATTTTCTATGCTGAAGATGGCCTTGAACCAGAGATGGGATTCAACCAGTTCGCACCTATTCTCTAGAACCGGTTGTTAACTTTCTAAGCAGTTTGGAGAACTGCTAATTCAGCTGGTCATTAGGGCAGAGAACCAGTTATTAAATTATTTGAATCCCATGCCTTGAACTCAATTTTCCTAGTGCCACATGATTACCATACTGTACTGGCTCTCATATAGGCGTGGTATACAGTAAGTGCCTGGTATACAGTAACCATATGATAACAATATAAATAACCCTAACCCTAACCCTACAAATAAGCATTTGAACCCTCTTTTAATAACAAGGGAGACAGCTCAACTCCAAATCTAAATCTGGAAGCAAATTCATTGCGGTGTTTTTGTTTTTTGTTTTTTAAATCTTTATATACAGTACATGCAAAATGGGGGATAGACTATTGCACATGCTAAAGTAAATTTTTAATGCTTAGTTACATTCTTGGTACTCCAGAGGAAAAAAATTCCACTTTCCCTTTCAATCAGAATATTTGGGAGACTGTATCCAGCAGTTCTCCACAGAGGTAAAGAGAGTAAGTGTTTTCCTTTTCTTTTATAAGAACTGTGATCAATACTTTGGAAAAAATTGATCTAGGCCCTGTTAAGGAAAAAGTAAACTTAGCAACTGATGTCATAAATACATGTGGCAGCGCTTTATCTCATCATAGTCAGGAATAAAACAGACTGTATTGGTACAGGTAGTCTTGCAAAAACCAAGAGAGTTATAATAAATCTTTTTTAAAGGTGGTGGAAATAGTTTTATACATGCTCCCTTGATTTTGAGAATAACTATAATAAATAAATGTAGTCTCTATGCCTGAACTCTTATGATGGCTTCCTGCTAAGGATTCCCACAGTGCTTCCAAGATATTACATGTGATTTAATAAAACTTCAGTGCTTTAATTCCAGTGCTGGAATTTCCCTTCCAGAGGGAAATTCCATATTTAGGAAGATTTAGAAGGATGCATGTGCCAAAGCCTGGACAGGTTGCTGACCATTATAGTAAGTTAAAAAAGGACTGAGAAATCGGGTGCCACATAGAATCTTGCTTGATTTCAATAAGAATAAAAATTCCAGAAGAAGGGTGGAACAAACATTATGCAAACTGAATCACTGGATTCACTGTCAAATCATGGTATTCTGAAACCATCTAAATGCAACATTGTTGAGCAATGTTTCTGAATTTGTATTACTCACCGCTTCATGAAATTTGATGAGCGTTTTGTTTTTGCTTTGATCACTGATGTAGTTTTCATAAGCTTTCTCATAGATAGCTTGGACTTCATTGACAGCCTGCAGAAATAACAACCACAACAAGCAGACTTCTAATTAGATATGAACGTTAGTGAAGAAACCAGCAGAATTTCAGTAACAGGAAACTCCTCCAGTCCTCTGATTCTTCTACCACTTGAGAATGTGGTAGCAACAAAGAAGGCTGCAGTCAATCTTAGGGTAGAAAGTTTTATCTATTTACAGAAATAGACATGTTGAAGATTGAACCTTAGCAATTTGGGAGCACAAGAAACCAAGCTCTAGGCTTCGGCGAGGGTGCAACATGACTGATGGAAGGGCATGGCTAATAGGATGCAAAAGGAAATTGTCTGGGCAGGTTGGGCAATAAAAAAACATTACCACACCAATGACAGAATATGCAGTCAGGAAATATCAGATCTGTAAATTAGCCTAGGAAATAAAGAAAAATGTTCTCCAAAGAAAGCAATAAAAACCCTTCTGTATATTAGCTAAAACAGACCCATAAAATCACTAGAGGTTGTGCATAATTTTAAAGAGATTTTACTCTTTTAAACTATTTTTTCAGTTTTAAGATATTTAGGATGGCACATAATAAGCATTTCACTTACTGTTTTCTTGCCCAGAAAAGCAAAAACCCCTGCAGCGATTTCAGCAGCAAAAATCACCAACAAGCAAGTAAAAAACTATAAAAGAATGAAGATAAGATTTAGAGATTAAAATTTTATGGAAATGCAACATGTAAACTTTTATGGAATGCAACATGTAAATCCACTCTCTGGGAATAGAAATAGTAGTTTTAATAACTGAAATACTTTATGTAGGACAAGATTAATGATGCAAAAGGGAAGATTCTAGTTCAACTTTCCTTAAATCAAAATAAATCCATACTTTAAGGAAAGGATGGATTAAAGAAATATAAAAAAAGTATTTCTAACCCTGCAACATATCCAAGTCTTGAAATACAATGGAATTCTGTTTATGATTTATTCAAGTGGTAAATCTCACAACATTGAAAGAGGCTGCATTCTAATAAGTGAATAGAAATTTGCAAATTAATTCTTCATGAATTCTTATAACTATTTAGATAGAAATACATCCTGTGAAACTGAATGTGAATTACTTCTATGACTTAAGGCTCATTGTGCGTAGATAATAAAGGGCTTCCAATTCTTTTTTAAAGTCTATTTTCCTTTTATGCCACCTTTGATCTGCTCTCTGTTATGTCAGAAATAGTTCTGTTTTTAATACCAGCCTGCCAACTGCTAGTATCTTAATTCATAATTGGATATTTGAATTTAAAAACAGATTTCCTTGGTTTGGAATTAAGCAAAATATAAATACTTTCACAAAGGGATTTTAACTAATGTTTGACTTAATGATTTTGCACTTGAGAGAGGCCTCATATCACCTTACTCTACACGTCCATTACTTACTGCTCCAAGCAGGCACTGAGACTCTCGTGCTGCTCCACAGCATCCAAAAAATCCTACTGCCATCATCAGCACTCCTGCTCCTATTAGTACATACAGTCCTAAAGGGAAAGACAGAAGTATCATATTATTTACAAACTCCCATGAGTTAGTTGGTAATCAGATAGTGTCTTTGTCGCCATTTTTCTAAGCTACCCAATACACTGACCACCAAGAAGCATCATGTGACCAGTTTCCTCCTTTACTGGGACTTTTCAGATGCAGTAGCCAAATTCTATGTGGTTCATACCCTCTACTGGGAATTGAATGCACAAACTTTTGCACTTTAAATGACTATATGCAGTACATTGGCTTTAGGAACTACTCACATCATGGAGCTCAGTGATAGCAAAAGGCAATATTTAGAAGATGTCAAGATATATATCTAATCCATCTATCTGGAGCAGAGAAATACATGGGGACATTTTATAATGTAACATTTTTATCTAAAACTGTTATCATTCTCACCCAACAGAATTGAGATAGTCCTCCTTTAACAAGTTCCTCATTTACAACTGTTTGCAGTTACAATGGTAATGAAAAATAACTTTACAAATAATTCTTGCAGGTATGACCTTTGCAGGTTTGTAAAGCAAAGGAAAGCTGAAATAAGATCATAAGAACAGTGAAGATTTCACTTGGTGAATATTTCACTTAACAACCAAGTGGCCAACTTTAGTGGTTACTAAATAACTACTTTTATCGATATTTAAATGTACATATATCTGACAGAAACTTGAGTAGTTAAAAAAAATTACAAGAGCACATTACAATATTCTAGAGCAGTAGCATTGCTGTTGATTTTTTATTAAATAATTTTTGTAGCATTGGATATCTTAACTCCCCCTTTCTCTCCTGAAATAGCTGAACAGAAAACAGTAAAACCACTTTCAGCAGCAGTGCTTAATGAAAGAAGGAGGAAGTAAATATTTGATAGATAGTAAGAATTTTTTTATCATGGCCGAACAGTTTTAAATAACTTTTTTCAAATTCCAGAATTATAGACACATGAGTTGGATGAATGATTTCTCCAAGGAAAGAATAAAATTCCCATGAATTTCTCAAGGGGAGAACTGCAGTTTTTCTCTTCAATCAACAAGATAATTAAATCAGGAAGTGTTTTCCTGATGTCTTGTTTTGGGATTTAATCAAAGCATGGAGAGCTAGAGAAGAACAGGACAGTGAAAGACAGGGCACCTAGACATGCCTCTAAAGTACCTTCATAACTAAATTCAAGAACATCACTCTGCATCCTTAACATTTTTCTGTGTTGCTCTTTCCTGCAACTCAAGAAAATATGGCTATGAAGAAGATATGACTGCTTCATATTCCTGCTGAGTAATATATAAAATATAGCTAAGAACCCACTGAATTATTTTCATAGTTCCGGCTTCCATCTTTGCACTTTTATTTAATGCTCTCACTTGAGTAGAATCTTAATTTTTGCCTCCAGTTTCTTTGGCCAAAAATTATGTTTTTTTAGACTATTCAAATATCTTTCCTCAAAAATAGAATAAAAGTATAGTGAAGAATTTTAAGAAAACAAAAGTGGTGAAGAAAATGTTCAGGAATATTTTTACAAATATTTTGTTCAAAATTACAGTTCAACCTACAAGTAGGAACAGATGTCACTATTCTGCCATTCACAAAGGAAGTCTTCTATGTGAAATTAATGAAAACTAATTCTGTAACATGTCCTAGCAACTGAATATCACTGCACTTACTTGTTCAAAAGGGTCATGTGGTATTTTCTTCCTGTTAATCACATTGAATGAAAATATGAAGACTGAGCTGATTTGGGAGTACACAGAATGAAAGGTGGGTGATTATCTGAAAATACCTTTTGCAGTTAGAGGTTAAATAGATGCACGACTCCATTGCTCCACAAGAGGGTGCAATATACTAACTCTTTAAGAAGTTATTTTTTATGATTTTTTTAAAATTATAAATGAATTTGTTAAAAATATGTCATTGTTTCAAGGACTAAACATGCTGCCATAACACAGAGAATTTATTTTGATCCTTCAAAATAAGTTTTTGATCTACTTACATTATGCATAAATTAAATAAAATTATTCTGAAAATGTAATTAGAGACCTTTATTAACTAAACGCTTGCAACCTGAGTTTTGAAGCCACCTTAAAAGTATATGCTTACTCTACTTCTAGTAGATATTTTTGGTACGTGTATAAGAATGGACCATTTTTCAAGATGTTTTTATCTCTTATCCTCTTTTCCTAATTAATCTGTAGAATCAATAGTACAAGTTATAATCATATATTCTCTCTCCCAAATGCAATTGAACATTACCAAATAGACAAAACTATGATATATAAATAATTTGACCAGATTTTTTTTTAAAAAAAGTTACTTAGTTATTTAAAATACGATGAATCTTGAACAAGGGTCATAGGTGCTATTTTTGAAGGCAATAGATATTTTTGTGCAGGTGTTCTAACAGTCACTCTGACAAAGAATGAATTTTAAGTATTTTAAAACATACTCTGCCTTTTGCATGCTGTAATCCAGGGAGCCCAAGCTGACTGCCTTATCAGCAATTTCATTTAATTCAACTATTTCAACTATGGAGCATGGCACTCCTTATATGGAAGAGAGGTTCAGCTTGAAAAATCTTGTTCCTCAGCCCTTCACTGTGGCCTCTTAGAATACATAAGCTCACCATCTGTGGTTTAAACACACTGTGAACGATAAAAACAAAATGTATGGGTCCAAAATGACTTTATCTTGTTTGAATAATTTCTCTCATTCATATTTTCCAGATGATGTCACCATGAATGGAGGGAGGGATGCAACTCAGTACCAGGCTCTATTAGAACTTTGCAAGGCAGGGTCAAACCTGTCCCAGAGTGCTAATTTGCCACCCTTTTCATTTTCTGGAGGTAGCCCTACATAGAGCACCAGACCCTGCTTTTCCAGGAGAGAATGGGTGAGTGAGATTCCTATTGCTTCCTGTTAGCAAGCCTTAAGACAGTGTTTCTCAACCTTGGCGACTTTAAGATGTTTGGAGTTCAACTCCCAGAATTCTGGGAGTTGAAATCCAAATATCTTAAAGTCGCCAAGGTTGAGAAACACTGCCTTAAGAGAAAGCTTTACTTAAAGAGGACAATTTGGCTTAGTGACTTATGTGAGTGAAATGCCAACAACTCCACCAGTGAAGGGCAGCCTGGTAACTAAAACTCCTTTGAAAGGACAGAGCAGGGTATCCTGCATTAAAACATCATTCAAAGAAAGAAAAGAACCCCCACTGCAGGGAAACCAAAATAAGGCCAAAAGGGTTGGAAGGGGTGAGCAAGGAGAATAACATAGGCCATTGAGCAATTAAGTGCTATACTTTCTGTTCAATGTTTCATGGTTTTAATGAATTAGAAACACTTTTCTTAGGTACCTCTGCTCTGTGGCCATTGTCTTAAGGCAAAGGTATACAATCAATTAAAAACTATTTGATGAATGAGAATAACATTATATAATAAGCTTATATTCAGATTTTAATTTAATTTAACTTTCCATTTGCCCATTTCCTCATTTTTTTTTGTCCTGGTCAAATCTTGCTTGAATATTTGTGGCTCCTGCCACTCTATTCAGGAGCTGAATGTCTCTAAGTAGGTAGCTATTATGAAGCTGTGTGACAAACATCCTTGGAAGAGCATCTACAGTCAAATAAAATTGCCTCACGACATGACCATCTCAGCTCTATTTTTTTTCTCCAAAAATTGCCCTCCCTCCCCAAAAGGAGGGGGTGGCTTATTCCTTCTTACTTGAGGTCAAAGCTTTTTCCCTTTGATTTGCTCTTAGCAATAAGAGGGTCCCATCTGAGTATGGCAGAGACATCAGTTGCCTTGCAACAAGGCTAAACATCTAGCAAGAAAGAAAAAGAGTACTTTGTATGACGATCGAAGATGAAGACAGTCTTTGTCTCAAGTGCTGAATGCAGAATTCCATCTCACTGCACTGCTTATGGGATGGTTGGAGAAGGCTCAGCAGCTGCGCAGAGTGTGTAGAATTGTTGGCGACATGAACTACTATATTACAGACAGAAAAGCTGGGCATTCTTTGTTTCTTCTCTGCTTCAGAGCCCTGTCTCTAAGGTGACATGCAAACTTTCAGCTAGCATTGCCACACATAATTAACCTCAGAGGAAGTTTCCTTGTTTATGCAGCTGATATCTAATTTACTTAAATCCCACAGCACCAATTACACCATGTCTAATGATGTAAGTCCTTCCTAGCAAAGCTAGTAACTGCAACCATTATGAAGAGACAAGACAACAGACAACTAGATAAGGAGATATCTGGTTGGTTTATATAGAAGCTGATTTAAAACAAAGCAAAGCAAAGCAAAGCAAAAGAAAACGTAAGACATACAATATTTATTCTAGAACCTTTATAAATGCTTGGAGACAAACTCCAACATCAACACCTCTAGTGTTATGTTCCATCAATAGAATATAATTTGGAACATGAAAGGGACTATTTGTCTTTGTAATTTGAAGACTATTTGGAAATGTTGGAGACAAGTTGCTCAGAGATGGGCATTGCAAGCTACTGATTTCTTATAGCCTCCAACCCATCATTGTCATCATCAGTTATTATTATTAATATTTCAGTATCTGCTGTCTCCATAGTCTTCAGAATAGACCTCTAAATAATATACATTTTCCAGCCAGTTTCTGGATTGAATAAAGAATGATACCTGAGGGTTAATTAATTTTAAACTAAATTTTAAATTTTATATTTAACTTGTTATAATTTGTGGGTTTGAACTCTTAAATTGAATTTTAAATCTTGTTTTAAATTATCAGCCTTTGTTTAATCGTTTTAACTGATTTTTAAATTGTATTTGTATTTTGTATTCTTTTTAATCGGCTGTTCACCGCCCCGAGTCCCTAGGGAGAGGGGGCGGTATATAAATTTGATTAAATAAATAAATAAATAAAATAAATTTAAGTCACAAAAACTTTTCCTGAACCAACAAGCCAAAAGGGTCTCAAATTCCATCTTAGTTTCTCTAATGACACCAATATGCCACTGTCCTCACAATGGCCCTTGCTCCCAAAATGATGCACATTATGCCCATGGAAAAAGTCTATTTCCACATCTAAAATGTTCCAGGGAGCTCTAGAACATTCACTTTTCTTGTTAGACCAGCTATTCAGATTGTGAAACAAAAACTTTCCAGAACTAAATTCCTTTGAATAACATATTATTTATGGTGTTCCAGATGTGTTGCACACATAATTATGGGTATGTATGTAGGCCTCAACTTTGGCAGAGGTATCTACTACTATCCTAATAGCCAGTCTGTAAGGTCAAATTACACTGAAGAATTGATACTATTGAATTGTGATGCTGGAGGAGACTCTTAAAAATCCTTTGGACTGCAAGGAGATCAGATCAGTCAATACTGACTGTTCTGTGGGAGGACAGATACTGAAGCTCAAATACTGTGGTCACCAAATAAGAAAAGAGGACTCACTGGAGAAGACCCTGATGGTGGGAATGATTGAAGGAAAAAGGAGAAGGGGCTTAGGAGGATGAAATGGTTAGATAGTCTCCTCAACATAATGAACATGAATTTGGAGGTGGGGGACCCTGGTGTGCTGTGGTCCGTAGAGTTGCAAAGAGTTGGACATGACTTAGCAACTGAACAACAATAACAAAAGGCCAAATTGGATAGAAAATAAATTGCTCCAAATCACCCAGTGAAAGGCTATTTAATAATAGCATCCAGATTTGGAATGCTCCCAACTTTAAAAAAAATGTTTCTCCTGCCCAAAACACATAACAAAAAGATCAAAATCCCCAGAAGTTTGGGACTTGTCCACAATAGGTTCATCTTTGCTATTCCTTTTCCACATGATTAACAGAACTGAGACAAGAGGTGTATTGCCTTCTTTATGTTTGAAGTTCTGACACTGGAATGTCTCAAGCTTCAAAACAAGAATGATAGAACTGTAACTTTCTCCTGTGTTTTTGCATGCTAATGTTTTATCATGTACTATAATAGTACACAGTACAGTAGTACTATGATGCTGTGGTTTGCTAGTAGCACACCAAGAAAGAACTGGTACTAGTATCTTAAACTATTAGTTTCAGTAATTATTTTCTTTGTAGTGGATACTTTTCCAAGTTTTATTGCCAAGAATTCTAAATAGGTTTTTGGAGCACAAACAGCTCCCACAGATGCAATTGCATACAAGAGGCAGATATTAAAAGAGAAATTAAGATTTCCTCATTTTGGAAGAGAATCCAGAGCTTTAATGGCTCAAGATAATTAGAAGATAATTATATTTCTTTTCTCTCTTCCCTCACAATTTTGCCAGTGAATTGGAGAAAAGGATTACCTAGATTTATGTGTGCACTTATTTGATTGCAGCAGGATTTGAAAGCATTTTACAGGATCAGCTCACAATTGTATAAAAATATTGTACACTTATTATATCAAAACTTCCATATGCCTGCTAAAAATGTCTCTAACAAGTTTTGGAGTATAGGATTCTAGCATGTGTGCTACTACATCCTTTTATTTAGGGATAGTTGAAGTGACTTGGTAGCACACAAAATCCATAAGGAAATTTCTCTGTCTTAAAAATTGCATTGTAAAGTGGCCTTGTAGTGGTAGCTTTAAATGATTAATTAATTTTACAGTAGTTCTTTCATTGTGGAAAAGAAGGAAGACAGATTGGGACAACCTTAGCAGTATTTCATCTCTTTGTTCATCAGACATCAGAGCAACTCAATCCACCTTTTCAAGTAGGCACCATCACCCAAACAACATGTTACATATGCTAGAAGAAAGTCCATCTGGGTTCAGTTACAAGTGGGGACAAGGATGGCTTAATGGTGAAGCAGGATCTCATGGCTTGAGATCCTAGGCAAAAAGGGAAGAAAGTGAGGGAGAGGGATAGATTTATACCCTCTTGGGCTATGACCTTGCTTCCTTCTTCCTGTGGCAAAGGCAAGTATCCTGATTGGTTGTCAGACTCCCATGGGGCCATGGCTCATGATTCAAATTTGGTTGAAGCTTTTGGGGCTTTGTTTGTGCTTTGTGGTCAGTTGAGATAGGTAGCTTAACCCAATCAGCCTGAGGGTGATGGTCTTTTTGTGTTGCAAATCTTGTAGCTGCTGGGGGGGGGGGAGAGCTGCATGGAGCTGCTCTGTCTGTAAAAAGCATGTTTCTCCTTTTCTCATCCAGAGAAGTATAATATTCTGCCTTTTCTTGTATTCCCCAGAATATTTCATTCTTCTAGGAAAGGGGTGGGTGCTAACTTCCTATAAAGACATAGTTTGAAATGACGTCAATTTTTCCTCCCTGTTTAATCATGTTAGTTTGCCAGAGTCTGCCTAGACAAGTTCCTGCAGTTAGCTTGGCCAGATTATTCAAAAGAGATGTTGCCTCTTTCCTTGGACTGACAGGAAGTGAGTAGCCCACTATCACCCAGTTGGCCAAACTAGGACTCATGGTTATAGAGTCCTAGTTTGGGTTAAATCTCAAATGAAACTTACAGTAGGTCCCAATCAAATACCTTGCCTCTTTTCAAAACACTCCTAATTATAAAATATTAGACCTGTTCCTTATTACCTAAAGTAGAAAGCTATTAATTTAAACATATGTCTTCAGGAATTACCTTCAAAACTGTATTAAAGCTGATTAAATGTAAAAAAAAAGTATGACAGTGGGAGATCTGAAAGTAAATATTTATTACCAGATTTACATATTATGCTAAATCCTGCCACATCACAAGCCAAGCTATACATGACACAGAATAAACCCAGACTGCTTGGCTCCCATGCCGCTTGCTGCAATTTGCAGTTTATAGGGAAGTGAGTGGGGAATCCTTCCCTTTTATGAAAAGGCAAAAGGAGGGAGACAAATATGTTTTTTTTCTGAAGTAGAGGCACATTGGCTGCAAAAAGATCTGTTTACTGGTGGGTTCATTTCCTTCTTTCAAAATGCCATCATTGCATAGTAGGTGGCAGCTAAAAGTGTTGGGAGTTTCCCTAGAGGTAGATGCTGGTTTTTCCTGCTTATGATAGCACTGTATTATTATTTGGTTTGGCTGTTGCTTAATTTAACATATAAAACAAGCCTAGCAAGGCATAGCACATGGATTGGTGTTGTATGTTCAAAATGTCTGTCAGATTTCATTCTCCTGTATTCTTGTTCCATATACCCCCTTTCTTATAGCAATGATCTTCTTCCTTTGTAATTTCTTATCAAAGAATTGATATAATTCACATTCTGGATAGCAGGAGAGTTGTTTCCTCTCCCCTCCGCTGATTTTATGTGTAACTTCTTGACATCTTATAAGAGCCAATTCTAATTTTTTCCCCTTGGTATCGGATTTCATTTGGTTTTCATAGTTTGCAAAGTCAATAAGCAGGGCTTAATCAAAAGTAGTAAAGCACAGAATATAATTTTAACTTCACAAGAGAAGGAAAGCTGCAGCGGCCCTGGATGAAACAAGATGAAATTTGCTCTTATTTTAGCTACACTTTTGTGTAGGCACCCACTTCCAAGGAGGAAATCTGCTAGCTTTCACAGGGCAGACATGACTTCATATCCTAAAAGCACAAGCTGCCCCATTAAGGTTTTTCTAAAACAAACAGCAGCAGAACAGTCTCAGAAAAGGAAGGGTAGCTACTCCCTATCTAAGGTTTTGCCTAGACCACATCTGGCACCAAAAAATAATAAGGTGGCAGAGAATCGTGATCATTCTTCCCAAATAAACTGAACAGAAGAGGTAAGAGATGCTAGGAAGGCTAGGAAGAAGATCGTTTCTATTCAAAAATTCCCAAATGTTTCGGTTTGGCTGTTGCTTAATGCAATATACCTCTGTCAACAAAATGGATACCCACACAACTTTATCAAAAAGTGTCTCACTACTCAAGTCCCCAAAGCACAGCCAACACAAGATGTGAAAAAGATAACGCTGCCATATATCAAAAACATTTCAAACACAACCGCCAGACTATTACAACCACATGGCATCACTGTAACACACAAACCAACTAAAAACTTCACTATAGTTTCAACTAGGAAGCAGTGAATATTGTATTGATTCACTGTGGCAACCTCTAACAGGAACAGCCGAAGAAGAAGAAGAAGAAGAAGAAGAAGAAGAAGAAGAAGAAGAAGAAGAAGAAGAAGAAGAAGAAGGTTTTTTTGAGCAGGACACAATCATGCACTGCTTTGTTGCTCTTCACAGCACATCACCCTCTGGGTAGGGAAAGGGGAGAAAGAGATATTTTGCCCCATCTTTCTTCACAATATTGTCATCATATTCCCAATGGTGGAATCCAATTTTTTTTACTACTGGTTCTGTGGGCGTGGCTTGGTGGGCGTGACTGGGGGGGTCATGTGACTGGGTGGGCAGTTTC
>JAEANM010012037.1:0-14991 GCA_017656035.1 Myanophis thanlyinensis | reverse complement strand
ACAATAGATGAATATGTGGTTAAGCTTATTTCTGTATGGAGAAGTGATAATTCGGGATCTTGCTGCTCTAAAAAAAAGATATATTGTTTGATGTTTGTTTGTGTAGTTGTTTGTTGTTGAAAACTTAATAAAAATTTTACAAAAAAAAAGATAGAGGTAAGTGCTAAGTAGTGTCTAGACTAGGCATAGGCTTAGAGATGCAATTTTTCTACATTTATTCATCATTGGCCATTTTTCTGCTTTACATTATGTTATTAATTGCTCATCAATGTGCTGAAAGACAATGGGTCCTTTATTTGGAAATGAGGCTGAAGGGTAAAGAACTTGCATCTCTGTGGACTCTAACTAACCCACTGAAATCTTAATCACTAATAATTTTCCCTCACGTGATCATGTGTTTCATTAATTTGCTGTTAATACACTCTTTTCTCTTAATTAGGAAACTGCTATGCCTATCCTAGTTCCCAAAGAAAGCTACATTCAGGTCCTGAATTTAGCAGACAGCGATGTCGAAATGACTATTGAGGGATATGACTTGTTCCGGCAGCCAATTAAACCTTTTCAGGTGATCTGGAGCATTATATGTTTATTTTCTCTTTATCCCAGCAACATCCAGTACAAATGTTTTAGTTTATTTCAAAGGACAAAGCCATTCAATCATACTCAGAGGTAGATCAATCCTGGTTTTATTGTGATTCTCACAGGTTAGTATTTGATCAAGGTTCTCTAAAAGGGTCAATATTGATCTGCAAAAATCATTGGGACTATCTAAGGCTGTGATGGCGAACCTATGGCATGGGTGCCAAAGATGGCACGCAGAGCCAGATTGCTGGGCACACTAGCTGTTGGCCAATTTAACTCCAGCTGAGCATGCACATGTGATTGCACATGCACACATATGCAGTTGCAGAGACCCAGCTGGTCTTCGGGCCTCTGCTGTCATGCATGCAATTGCAGCAGGAAATCCAGCTGATTTTTGGAGCTTTCCTGTGCATGCACATGCGATTGCATGCAGCATGCGTGCATTGCACGTGAAAAAACTGAATGCATGTGCACATGGTACGGTTGCACATATAGCCCATATGGAAGAGCCACACACAAGTGTGGATGGCACACGCAAATCACATACTTTTCGGCACTCGGTAAGAAAAAGGTTCGTCACCACTGATCTAAGGGGTCATTAAATGGCCAGGGGTCACAAAGGGCCAATAAATGGCTGGGTGGGTTTTTTCAATAAATAGGTGATTGATAAATTATAGGTCAATTGGAGTCAATTAATCTTTTGGGGGTTTTGTGGAGCTTTCTGCCAATGAAGTTGAGGTGGCTAGAAGTAAGACAATGTTACCCAGGTTGAAATGTATTTGAATATTAGTATCTAAGGTTGGTAGTTTGGCTGTTGGTCATATATCATATGACTCAGAAATATCCAAATAAACAACAGTTATACTAATTTGCATCTCATAAAAAGATATTTAAAGATCTGTGTTCTGATAGATGAGCACAACTCAAAACGCATTAACGATGTCTCCTTGAATGGTGACAAAACGTTTGCAACCAAACTGCCAAGCTCAGAGCTCAAACAAACAACCTAATATTACCCAGGGTTGGATGCTCAGCTGCCAATATTATTGTTACTATTGCTATTGTTGTTTGTAGTATTATTAATTAAATTATTTTAATAAACATACTTGTGGGTCGATGAACAATCTGAAACTTCATGAAGGGATCAATGAACTGAAGAGTTTGGGATCCCCTGTTCTAAGATAGACTTCTTGCGTAAATAGTTTCAATAGTAGAGAATATATGTGATTTTTGCTCTTTTCCTTCTTGAATTATAATATCTGTGCAGGCCATTCATTCAGGTAGGAGAGCAAGCAGACTGGAATGGCCTAGAAACTGACTTCACTTCCACATTAGCAGTTTAGTCTGGAGCTGAGGTTCCTTCTCATTTGAGCTCTCCTTTTCCCATCTGAGAATCAGTTGACATTGTTGACAGATTGTTGCCTTATAATTTTCTATGCCTTTCTTTTTAGGAATTTACCTTCTTTTCTATAAAATGCAGTTGTAGAGACAGCCAGTCCTCTGTGTGAGTGAACCCTTCAAAGCTGGACATCCCTATCAGCTTACTCTCATTATTTATATGCCTACTGACCCCTCCCCCCACACTTACCCCACAAGAATCCTGAGAAAAGTGAAGACTTCTCCTACCATCTACAGTACCTTAGCCCCAATTCCCAGTGGTTTGGCCTGATGCCCATCGAATAGGATTGCTAGGGAGCATAGATATGGGCATTTATATCACACTTATCAACAGCCCCACATACTCCATGTGACCCTGAAAAGGAACCATTGAAATGAACAACTCTCCAGAAAGACTGTTGATCCTTGTTTTAAGGGTTGCTGGCATCTTTAACCTTTTCCATGCAACTATTCCTTTTTCTGGTTTCAGTTTGGATGTAGATGAGGGATTAATTGGTATGCTATAATTCTTTCTTAATTCTTCTTGTCAAGGGTCAGTTCATAGGTTGTTTCAGTACTGGCCTATACTGGTTGTTGTTGTTATTATTATTGATGTTCAGATGGGTTTGGCATTTTTGTCTACCTATCAAGTCCTTACAAAGGACCTGAGATAGGAAGATCTGGATATTTGATGGTATTGTATCATTGCAGGATGGAAGCTGTCCCAAGTAAAGCCACCTTCTGCAATTGACTGATGGCAAATTTGTCAATGCTGATGGTGTTCAAGTGGTGCTCCAGTTGTTTTGGGATTGCACCCAAGGCGCCTATTACTATTGGCACTACCCTTGATGGCTTTGCCACAGTTGTTCTGTTTCTATTCGTAGGTCTTTGTATTTTGTTATCTTCTCTAGTTCTTTCTCTTGTCTTCTGCTATCTCCAGGCACTGGCCACATCCACTATCCAGACTTTTTTGTCTTTCTTATTGACAGTTGTTAAGTCTGGGGTGTTATGTGGCAGTTGCCTGTCTGTTTGAACAGTAAAGTCCCAGAAAATTTTAACTTCTTTGTTTTTGATTATGATGATGATGATTAAATATGCTGTGATCCACCTAGAAATATTTTATTTCATAGAAACTACAAATACAGGCCACCATCTCAGGATTCCTCATATCATCAAGTCTTTAAATGTATATGGGTACACTGATCTAGTTAAACTCAAAACTTATTTTTAATGGAAAAATGCAAAAGTGTGTTTGAAATGTATTCTTCATCACCAAATGTGAAACACTTCACTGCAGATATAGATCAAAATCTTTTTTTTCTTTTGCTCAGGACCCTGCTGAATACTCCAAATTAATTCTCAATAATGATCAACAACTTCTTCATTTTAAGATACAGCACCAAGGATTATTGTCCACATTTAACCATTCGATCCATGAAAAGTCAGTGAACAGCTTAATTATCTACAAGAGAGGAGGAAACCTAACAACCAATATAGTGAGTTGGAAATCAAAGGGGATCAGAGTCAGATATTTAAGAATACAGGCAAATGTACTCTGTATGAAGATTATCTACCTATTTGTAGCAAAACCCACCCAATCTTCTTGGGTAATCCTTAGCTATGTTAATTCAGTTTCCCAACTATAATAGTTTAAGTTTTGTTTATCTACTATATAATTCTAACCTTCTAGAATTAGTCACTAGTCATTCAAATAGTCACTAACCTTCTAGCTTTCTAGAAAACTCTTTTAAAAATATTTTTTCCCAGCAACCTTGAGGATTCTATGGGAATAGGGAACCTGCAAGATAGTTGTGTTGTGTTTAGCAAGTTGTCCACTTTCTTATAATCTTGGTTTTTTATTTGTCTATTTTTTTTAAAATAATTGTTTACATTTATTTTTTCGATTGTTTGTTGTATACCACCCCAAGTCACATTTATTAGATGGGTAGCTATATAGTACAAGTGTGTAAAGTAAGTTTATTTATTTATTTATTCATGTATTTATTTATTGAATTTATATTGTCACCTATTCGCACATGGTGATTCAAGGAGGCTTACGGAATATAAAACCTCATATAAAAACACTAAAACTAATAAGAGTCATATAACAAATTAATGTAAGAAAATCACCCCCCAATCCCACCCTGGTGACAGCAGCTCACACGAAACAATTAAATAAATAAAAGCATATTCAATGTCATAGAGCCCACAGTATTCCTAAACAAAGACGGAGGATTGCCTGAGATATTTTACAGGAAGCTAGCACTATTGTATGATCAGGGTTTAAGTACAACATCTTTTACAGTTGTACCATAATACTATCACTAACACCTAACCAATGTTCATCTGATAGGTCAAGATGGATATATGAGAAATCTTTTTGCATTTAAAGGAGTCTTAAAACTTCCTAACAATGAGGACAATTGACCAGTGGAACAGCTTGCCATCAGAAGTTGTGGGTGTTTAATCACTGGAAGTTTTTAAGAAAAGACTGCACGGTTACTTGTCTGAAATGGTATAGGTTCTCCTGTTTGAGCAGGGGGTTGGACTAGATGACCTCCCAAGGTCCCTTGAAGCTCTATTCCAGTGTTTCTCAACGTTGGCGACTTTAAGATGTTTGGACATCTTAAAACCTGGCTGGGGAATTCTGGGAGTTGAAGTCCAAACATCTTAAAGTCGCCTAGGTTGAGAAACACTGCTCTATTCTTATTGATTAATTTCATCTTCTCTCATTTCTGAGCTGTTAGACTAAATATGACATTGGGAAATTGGAATAAAACCAGTTGGATGGGAAAGCCTAGAAAAATAGTACTAATTTAAGAATGTTTTCTCCAAAAGAACTTCTCAAGATTGCAAAAAATCTTTGCATTGGTGAAGCAATAAAACAATTTAGTGATATGTTTGTTTATTAATATTCTTACTAGAAGTTTCCAAAAAGACCATATCAGAATAACTAGACTTATCTTTGACAACTGGGAATAACAAAACATTAATGCAAAGCATAGTTCTAGTTTTATATATAAACCATCTCTTTCACAAACAGCCATATTCCTTGTATTAAAGTCAGTTGTCATTTCAGCAAATTAAATTCTTCTGTTCACATCCCAGTTTAATTAACACTCTTTACATATGAACTTTATGTTGACAGAATAGATCAGATGATTAAGAAAACCTTCTGCTTTTAATATATAAGCAGCAAAGCAGAGCCAAAATCGACAATTGGGACTGTGATGCCCATCAGTAAGTCGTAAAGCATGACATCATATGATAGGTTGCTTTGCAATGGAATTTCTGGAATTTCTGACTGCAGTCTTTAAGCAAAACATCATGAGTCATTAAGCGAGGATGTCATGTGGTCACCATTTGTGACCTCCTGCTGCCTTCCCCATTGCCATTGGTTGCCTGTAGGAAGACAGTAAAGAAGCTTGCAAATGGTGAACATCTGACCACAGGATGCTGCTACGATAAGTGTCACTTATTCAGCCCTGTTGCAAGTTCGAACTGTCACTGACATGTGGTTGTTAAACAAGGACCATCCAGTATTGAATCATATCAGAGGATTACGTTGTTTTACAGCTTAGAGGGGTGTAGAAACTCAGCTCATATTTTATCCGCTTTTGTCAGTATAAATAGGACTAACTCAAGAACAGAGTAACGCATATTGGCAGAACAAGTTCCCACTGCAGATACAAAGTACAGGATTTGGGGCACATGGGAAAAGTATTTCACTTACTACATGCACAGCCTTTGATCTCTCTTAGGGGTCTTTTGAATGGAGTTCAACCCACTTACAATTTGATATAAAGCTTCTTGAAAACATCTCCCTTCATTTACTAGGTTCATATTCTGGACTCATGTTTTTCATTATGGATTCTTGGATAGTTGGGAAGCTTTCATGTAGGCAGAAATTGTATATTGATTTTCTCTCTCTTTGGTTTTAGATTGAAGACATGCAGAAAAAGCCCTCAGAAGGAATGACAGCAGTGAGGTGTGGACTGGCTTTGAATATTGGGAGGCGGTATTTTAGATATAATGCCTCAGTTTAACAGAAATGATTAGCTTCTCTCAGCTAGACATTGGGCGTCATATGTGCATTTTAAGAGACACAAATTGTAATTAGATGGTAGTTTTGTTTGTCATGGCTATATTCATTGGCATAACACACAACAAGTTGGCACAGTAAGGAAAGAATAATCTTATGTTGCTCAAGTGCAGGCTATGCCATCCTGCTGGGAAGAGTTAATCTAAGTCTTATGTTGAATAGAGAATTGGATCCAGAGTCTTAGCTGAATGGCCCTTCTAGAATGGCCTTCTATGGTTACATAGAAAAAGGGTCAAAGAAGAATCTGTAACCTGCTAGCAGCATAGCCAATATGGTGAGAGTTATTAAGTGCTGCAGTATAATATTTCAAGGGCCACACATTTCGAGGGCAGGAAATACAAGGTTATAATGATTGCCAGGAATGGCTTGAAAGAAGCTCTGAGTAGAAGTATGTAATATGCACTGAACAGTTCAAGGCAACAATCTGTCAAACATCTATGCAGCATGTCAATGCAATCATACCAGCTTCTATATCTGTACCCTGTTACCTGTAAAGGCTTAGATGCTGATTCAATGGTTAAGTGGTATATAAATGTATGTATTGATTGGGGTCTGTTGGGAAATTCTAAGCCAACAGAGCTGCAGCAAAAGTGTTCACCATTTAAAAGGGTTCTGGGGAAAAGCAAATTGAGGAATGCTGTCTCATCCAGATAATAACGCAGATGATCCTACCAACTTTGAAAACTAGTTTAGAATGGAACATTAGAAATGCTTTTCCAATGTGCTTCCATACACAAACTGCTTCTATACCGTCGATATTTCTGGAATATATCCATCTCCACGTATCTATTTCTATCTCCACACACACACATAACTATAAAGTATAAGGATAGCCTTTTTTTTCCAGAATAGTCTTCAGATTAGGTCTTCATAGGTTGACCTTGGTTTTATGTTTTCAAGGAAACTATGAACCTGAGGGCTGCAGTTTCCATGCTTTCTTGCTCAGGCCCTTGTTTCTTTCATTCACTAACATGAACAAACAATAAAATTTTATTCAATCTGTTGCAGAACATTCTGGGGAAAAAAACTTTTGAAAAACTGTCACCCTTTTAAATGATATCTAGTTTACTATACCAACCCCAGCCCTGGTTTTGCCACATAACAGATAATGTAAGAATTTAGAAGGCCACTTTAAAAACTCCTATTCCATCAAACTAATACACTTTACATGCCAGTATTAAAGGAAGAGAGTCAAGTTTGCCATATTGCTGATAAAGTTTCTTTATTAGTTCATTTGTCTCTGCCTTCTGCCTTGCTTTTAAACTGTTTAATCAGATCAACTTTAGTGCAGGCAACTTAGATTTGGAAGGAATTAATGAAGAAAAGAAGATTCCTTTGAGGTTTTAAATAATGGTAGCAACTCAAATCAATGATGTGGAAATTTATCTTCAGTTGTTGCAGTAGTATCCTCCCTAGGAGAATATCCTAGCAGTTTTTGGTGTTACGTTTTCAATGGAAGAGAGAAAGGGGACAATTCTTAGAGAGCAAGACAGCTCATAAATCTTCACCATCAGGCTTTATAAATATCTAGAGTAAAGGTATCCAACCTTCACAATTTTAACATCATGCTAGCTAGGGAATTCTGGGAGTTGAATATCACAAGTCTTAAAGTTGTCAAGGTTGGACACCCCTGATCTAGAGTCAGTTTTTACTGCAGGATCAGAATGTTACTAGCAAAGGTCATTCCTTGACCAATGACAACAAAAGGCTTCCCAGAAGCATTTCCTGGGCCTACCAAAGATTTAGAGATTCTCTGCATAATTCATTTGTGTTTAACATTGTTGAAAAGACAATAACTGGGAGGAAATAACATATGATCAAACAGGGATTGGAGGAGGAGAAAGAAGATAATTTTATTCTCTCCCTCTCTTCTTGTGACCCAGTAGTTTTTTGGATTTTTGGAAATCTGATCTTGAAGTTTAGTTCTCTATCTCGAAAACCAAAATTGAACTAGGGAGCCATTGTCTGAAGAAATAAATGCATAAACCTACTTAATCCATATTTTCCTTTCCATTGTTAATCTTACCATCGTTATTCTAAAATCCAACATCTGCTTCTGGATTATCAGAGATTTCACTGTGCTGCAAAATAAAACAATCTCTGATCTTTAGAAATGGGCAGGTCTAATTAGCAGCCAGTAAGCTGTTACATTTCTTTTTTTGTTCCTTTTAATTGCAAAAGGAAGGATCATACCTTTTGCAGGAACAGAGCAACAATTTGCTGTCATTACCCATTTGCTGATGCTTGTTTACTCATAAGGTAAAAGAAGATAAGATCATTCTTCTTGAGGAAGGAAGGAGAAAGAGGGGGGAAGAATTCTATTTTACACAAGATTCAACAACTAGGTTGAGTCCTTTGCACTTAACCCCACTTTGGAGAGTTGGAATCCATAAGAGAAGGCGATGAGAAATTTCATTAAATTCTGCCAGCAAGTGACTCATCGCTTCATTATAACATACACTGACCAACATCTGATTTATGAGGTCTCTTCTCTTTCCAGGTCTGTTCTCTCTCTATATATGATCCTTTAATTGACAAAAGGAATAGAACCTATGAGCTGGAGAGGAATCTGACATAAGCAGAATTTTCAGGCAGCCTCTCTCTGCTCAGAGATCATGGGAATTGGCTAAGCATTACACCGGAGCACTTTGACGGCCTGTCAGTGCGACAAAATCATTTAATTGCATCTCTGCCATGCCTTCTCCATGCTGTGCTGTCTCAATATGTTGGGTTTCAAGTTTGATAATCCATTGGCCATACTGGATGGGGAATTACAGAATGTGAAGCCCAAATGCATATTGTCTGGAGGACAATAATTTGAGGAAAGCTACTTTATCGAGTGTGGGTATTACTGCAAAATATAAATCAAAACTAATAGGAACCCTCTCCCCCCACATCCAATAAACTAAAACTTAAAGGGACCAGCTACTTAGGGCTTATACACTCCTTACAGGTAGTACACTACTTACGACCACAATTGAGCCCAAAATTTCTGTTGTTAAGTGAGGCATTTGTTCAGTGAGTTTTGCTCCCTTTTACAACTTTTCTTGCCCCAGTTGTTAAGTGAATCACTGCAGTTGATAAATTAGTAACCTGGTTTTTAAGTGAACCTGGCTTCCCTTTTGACTTTGCTTGTGAGAAGATCTCAAAGGGTGGTCGCATGACCTTTGGGCATGGCAACGGTCATAAATATGAACCAGTGGCCAAGCTTTTGAATTTTGATCACATGCCTATGGGGATGCTACAAAGGTTGTAACTAAAAACCAGTCATAAGTCACACTGTAACTTTGAATGGTCAGTAAGTGAGCTGTTGTAAGCTGAGGACTAGCTGTATTTAGTGTTTTTTGAATTATTATTATTAAGCTTCTAGCCTTCCAGTACAGGGAGTTATTTGGGAGGATTCTCAGACTTAATGAAGGGCTTATATCAGAAAATTAAATACAATCTGGCATTGCCTGTTCTTTCTCTATTGCCCATATACTGTTCCACCTACCAGAGCCCATTGTTACAGAGCTTTAAACTGGCATAGGATGAGCTGCTGAAGAAAAAACATTCCTAGTCACATCTAAATCCATATTTCAGGTGATTTTCCCTTCCCCTTTCTCAATAAGGAAAGTGCTTCCTGCCAAAAGTTCCATAAAGAACATCACTTTTTTACACATGTACTGTATGTTCATATTGCAAGCACACAGACATTCTTTCTCCTGATTGGATACTTTGTTGGTATGGATGCTGTTTACATTTTCGATATCAGCATATTATTCAGAAGCTCTCTTTTTCCCCCTGACTTTTCTCAATGGCTAGATTTTTTAAATTTCTTCATATGTATGATTTTTATTAAAGCTTTTTAATAAGAAAATAAAAAGCTAACACAAACTAATAATAAGGCAGAAAAAATAAAAAGAAAGAAGTCAAAGAAAAAGCAAAAAGAGCAAGAAAAGAAAAAAGCTGAGGAAAAATAGAAAAGAAAGCAAAATAAAAGAGTAGTTTCTGATATTCTTCACAGGAAAGAACAGATATATTTTGACCTCTCTTTCCAAAGTTACATCATAGTAGTCTTCTTTCTAGAATCTATCCTGTCTAATCATCAAAACCATAAATCACAAGATCAATTTTTTTTTCATTTTTACACAAAAAGTCCAGAAGAGCTTCCCATTCAATAAATCCAGATAATGTCTTTTCTCTAATCTAAAAAGTGAATTTATCCATTTAGGGAAAATCTGTCAACTTTGCCAATTCTGTCAAGAGGTTGAGTAGTTACGAGTTCTTGATGTATTGATTAATCTTTCATTCATGCCCCCCCAAAAAGAGAATTGCAGGTTTTTTTTTTTTCTTAATCGCAGTTCAGTCTTCTGGTGTTGAGTGTAACTCTTAAAATCAGAATGAACACCTTTCTAACAGAGTAAATGTTATTTAATGATTAGGAAAGAATAATTACGTAATGATTAGAGAAAAGTCATAAAGGAGAATTATATTTAGTTTTCTCTGTATCTCTTTGTCTCTGTCTTTCTCTCTCCCCCCCTCCCTCGTCCTCTCTTTCTCTCTCCCTCTCTCCCTTCCTGCCTCTCTGTCTCTGTGTCTCTCTCCCTCTTCCACCACCCACAGTTTTCCCCCCTTAATTAATGTTCTTCTGAATGTTTTTAGATGAGAGTACAAACAATTTTCACTTTCTTCGAAGGAAGGGCATAATGCTGCACTATCTTAAGGGTATATAATATCTATATAAGGACAGGGAAACATTTATCAGTTTGTGGACTTTGGGTTGGCAATCTCAACTCAAAATCTGAGGTGTAGAAGAAGCCCTCTTTAACTGTATGCTTCCAGTCAACTATTGGATGCTTTCTTTTGCTTTATTCCTTTTCTGACATGATGAAATCAAGTTTATTTACAGATTCATTAATACCTTGGAATGGGATGTCAGCATCACTCTTGGTGAGGAGGAGTTCACCACTGTTAACAAAAGTTATGGTGTTTCAGATTACAAGACCCTGCCAAGGGGAAGGTGAGTAGGAGAGATTCTGAGAGATAAGAAATAAATAGGAGAAAGTATAGACATTGAAACCAATGAAAGGGAGAAGGGTTCATTAGTGGTTTACATTATAAACAGCAGCTCAGTGGAGCTCAGTGGCTACCATGGAAAGAAAGCCTGGAAAGAAGAGATTCAAGATGTTCAGAGGCTGTGCCTTAGTGAACTCTCTAAGTGGGTTGAGGGTTTTTACTTCACTTTCCTAGATTATCCATATCCTTAATTCTTGCATTAAAACTCCTTATTCAAGTTTGTGTGTTTCTTGCTTCCTTGTTCATGCCCTGTAAAATGGGATTGGATAGCGGGATTCTATGAATATTCCTATAATTTTTCCCAATTCTAATACAAGTTTTATTTTCTGTCTGGTATTATATCTTGGACTTTGAATAATACAGAGCAGAAATCAGTGGTAAAATTCAATTTTTTTTACTACCAGTTCTGTGGGCAGGATTAAACATCACCAAGCACAGAATTAAACTTCACCACAGTTACAATGTAATAAGGGGAGAGGCAGTTTCTGTGAGCAAGACAATAAAGATTAGGCTAGAAACAACTGCCTTATTTACAGGATTAACCTTGTAAAATTAATCTTTATAGGCTTAACCCTGCAAAGTGGGAAAAAAACCCAAAAGGAGATTTCTTCTAATAACTGGTTCTATAGAACCGGTGCAAACTGGCTGAATTTCACCTCTGGCAGAAATGGAGAAACTTCTATTTAAAAGCTTCATTCACTCAGGGATAATTTCTTAGAAGCACAGTTCAAGCAAAGCTAACCTTTTCCTGCTTGGTATAATTGCTTGATAATTATTACTAAAGATAGATAGTTACTATCTATCTTCCAGGAGGATACTTTTACCTGGTATCCTCCACCATAATCCTGGCATGTGAGATAGATAGGGACCCTATAGTTTATAATTTCCCTTAGGACACCCAGGTTCAAGTCCATTGTCAACCACAGAAACTCACTGAGCAACGCTTTGCTCGCACTAGCAAGAAGCCGAAGACACCAGCCTGAGGATGGCGAGTGGAACCTTGAAACGTCACCAAGATACTCTCAAACTTACACAGGAAAAGACCCGAACAGACCTAGACTTTCAGCCCCATGCATATTCATTTAAAAGAATTATGTATTCAATAATCCAAAATAATCTCTACAATGTCACCACTGTCCAGATGCACAGTATTAGATAAATGTTCTGTCCTCCAAATAAAACAGCAGCTTCATATCTCTCATTTAGAATCATTTTTTTCCTCACATGATTTCCTCCAAGTGTGTCAATGGTTTTACATAATTCAGTCTTTCATTCACAAGTGATAAAGAAAATTGTGAAGATTGGGGAGGGGGGAAGAGACTTTTTGCTACAATTTACTGCTTCTAATTGCCCTACCAAAAGAAAATGTTAGGCTGTACAGGAAAGGATATAGGGTATCTGATTCTTTGCAGGAAGATGCAGAGCTAGATTTTCTAACTGATTACGTTTGTCATTATAATCATTCTCTATCCGAAAAGGGAAAACAAGAGAGATTATATTGGGAGAAACATTAGGAGAGATGCACAGATGTTTGTTAAAGTATATCCATGGAGACTACAATTGTCTTTCAAAACTGTTGCCCAGTGTCATTTATCACTACTGCTCTCCATTTAGGTCTGCTAACCAGAAAACTCTCTAACTAAATCTAGGACCACTTCCCTGCAAAACAATGAACTATATTCTCTTCCTTTTTCTGAGAATATGTGACTGGTGTATCTACCCAGCTACTGAATACTCTGCTACATTGATGGGGGACCTGTTACTCTTCCAAAGTTGAATTAAAATGTCCTTCAGTCCCAGACAGTATGTACACTGGCCAGTGGGCTGGAATAACACTAGAAAATAAAGGATTTTATGTCACCAGGATACCAGGAAACAAATAATTAAACAATAATGGCAATTTAGAGTTGTTCTATACCTGATTAAAAATACAGGAGACACCAAGTCTGGTGTCAGTTAGCAGAGAGCGGGAAAACCCAGGTTAATTATAAATGCAGGAGACGGTGTCGGTTATCAGAGAGCGGGAAAATCCTGCTCTCTGATTGGTTACTTCACATACTTGTATATAGTATAAATAGAGGTTTATTACAACTGTTTCTTGTTCTTGTTCTGACTGATCCTGCAAATAAAAAGAGCTGATTTCACTAGAGCAACAGTGCGTTTGCCGTTATTTCTCGAAATAAAACAAGAGTACAGTGTAAAATAGATTCTGATCGATAACTTGGTTCCTAAGAAACTTTGCACATACTACTATAGACTGAAAACATATCCCCAATTATTCATATTCCTGATCAGCTTAAAGATATTTTTATTGGTTCTGCCTAGGAGAAGCTAACCAGGAACTACTGTTTTTCCTTTCTATATTAGGTACAACAATGCAAAATTCCAAATGGGAGCAGAGGTATCTGTCCTAAAGCTTGGCCTTCTAGATTTTGGAGCTTCATACACAGTTGTCCTGACACAAGTAAGTTACCTTTTGAATATGCCTTTTCTATTTCAGTATAAACTCTTGTATTCAGTTAGCTACTGAAGTAAATCTATTTTGTTTTCTCTCTCCCTCCCAAAAAAACATCATAGGGATAAGATTAGGCTGCAAGCAAATGAGACCTTCATATTACAAGCATTATCCCAAAAAAAATTTCTGCAAACACAGCAACTAACAAAAGTTAGGAACATCTTAAGTTCCATAGAAATCAGAATGAAAGAGGCTATATACATATAATTCTCCTGCTGTCATCAGTAAAAGCTTGGATGAAATTCTAAGCATATTTACTTGAGAATGCATCAAATGCAGATCGAGTACGATCGTCATGTCACCGATGAGCCAATGTATAGATTCATTGGCTCCAGCCTTATTGTTTTCAATATTTCATTTTATGGCTCAACACGCTCAAGAGAAACCACAGTGATCACTCCACTATTATGTTCAGAATATTCTGAGACAATTCAGATGACATTCATCATTGCATTGTTTTGCTTTCATTTTTTGTTTTCAGCCTTGGGTTTCTGACAATTTCTGCTTCTTGTGCTGTGTCATTGTAAGATTAAATGGATGGGCCCCACAGCAAGCATTGGGAAGGCCTAGATGATAGTTTGACTAGGATCTTTTCAAACTTGGCAGCAATCATGAAAAATGTCAATTTATTTGCATTATGCCTAAACTTGCCCTGCCCTTAATAGGGAAGGCATTCTTTTTTTATTTATTTGGTTGCTTTGTTGATTGAATTGAAATATGTGGACTAGAAAAAAGAATGGCATACTGCAGTTATGATCCTTTGTCTAGCTAGGAGCAAAACCCACTGAGCATAGTACAGGAGGATTATTTTCTGGATAAATATGCACTAAATATGCACAAGCCTATCAGTTTATGGAAAAATAAACAGCTTGATGAACAGATGAATGGATAAACACGTGGGTTAGCTAGATATAATAGTCTCTTTCTTTTAATAGAAAACTTAATTCTGACTTCAAACAGCTGAATATAAAAAAGAGGAGAAAATGAGCAAAGGCTACCTGGCAAAAATTAAACATCCTCCTAGAAATCTTGTGGGGTCTGACAAAGATTGTCCTCCGTCTCTATTTTTTTCTAAATATTTGATGCTTTATTATTTGTCACCTAAAGTCTTTTAAACGGCTTCCAACTTCTCAGAAGAGAATTCAAGCCTGGCCAATCTCATCTTCTAAGTTGAAAATCAACCCCAGTGATTTATTTGAGCACTTCTCTGTGGCAGTGCCCACCCTTTGGAATGAACGCCCCCCGGAGATTCGCATTATTCCGGATCTCCGGGGTTTCCAACGTGCCCTTAAAACCCATTTATTTCAACAAGCTGGCCTAGCCTGATACCTCAGGGTTTTAAATAAAGTTTAATGAA
>JAEANM010012036.1:0-14992 GCA_017656035.1 Myanophis thanlyinensis | reverse complement strand
TGTGTGTGTGTGTGTGTGTGATTACTTGTAATCAACAACTTTGCCTTTTCTCCTTCATCTTCACTAAGTGCTATGCATGCAAGAACTTTGTTGCTTCCTTCTGGAAGCATCTCCTTTTGGAGAGCAGTTTATAAGCTGGTCTGAATAATTATGTATTTGAAAATGAGTAGTTATGCTAAACCATTTTTGCCACAGTTGTTTATTTCCTAAGTGAAAAATGTTAAATTATTGAAAATTGTTGTCTGAATGTAGTGTAATTTAAACTGAGCTCTGAAGACTTCCTGGTATCATAAGTAATCAATTTCTATTCCCTAGAATAGTCTTGGATCTCCATGATAAGTCCCAAAAATGCTAGGTGCTTTGGCTAATTGACATAATGTATATCATCTCCAAATGTGATTATAAATGGTCTCTAAATACTGTCATTTCTGAGCATAATCAGCTTATGTCAAAAAGGATTTTGTGTTTTCTATTGCACTCTTCTTGAGATCTGTCAAGGTCAATAATGCCAAAGCTGCACATTTCAGACAGTTATCCCAGAATATTGTACTTCTGAGAAAGAAGAGGTGTTTGTGTGTGGAAGCAATCAGACAGCTTTTCAGCATGTTATGTAATTAATTTTGAAAATATTCTATGTATCACATCAACCTTGAACCAATTTAAGTAAGCCCTTTCACTAATGATTTGTAAGAAGAAGAAATCAAAATGAGAACACAGCAGCAGCAAGACCAAAGTTCGAGATAATACTATAATACATGTGATTTTACTACAGTGTATTACATTGCCTGTTTGTGTTTCACTTCATTCCTTTCCCTTGATGAATACTAAGAGGGTTGGGTCTCTAGAGACTTTAAATTCAATCACACTATACAAAAGAAGAATAATCTGGGTTATTGTTGAAAAAAATAAGAGAGAGACTGAGAGACAACATGTACATTTTCCTTTTGTTTTGTTTTTTTCTGATTTTTGAAAATAGAACTATAATCACAGAAATATACTATTTATTGAAACAGTCTCCATCAACTAGTAATAAATTTCTTGGATTTCAGCAGTACACTGTTCAAACATACCTTTTGCTAAAATATGTGACAATGAGACTACTGTTCCAAAACTAAGGAAAACGTGTTGATAATGTAAAATAGCAGGTTGTAGCAGAAGGACAGAAGAGAATACTCTGTTCAGTGACTGGCCGATATTTTGTCAAATCATAGTGATCTATGTGATCAAATCATTATTTGTGGTTTAGATTTTGACATTTGAGAGATTTTGACATAGAGAGATTCTAACTTAATACAATCTCATATTCTGAACAATTTTGTATATTCGTTTGAAAGGCATTCATGGCATTCAGACAGAAGCCTTGTCATTTCTTATAAGCATCCATGTCATTTGCTTAAAATCTCAATCCCTGCTTGGCATAAGTGGTTACCACTGTAGTATCTATGATTGCTTCAAATTTTATCATGGCATGTCCCAAAACAACAAAGCTGCAACATATATTGAAACAAGATTTTCAAAGAGTAAAGCATAAGACCCTAATTGATTTATATGGCATTTGACAGATTATCCTAACTAAAGCTATAGTTTACCTATACCAGTGATCAACAAAAGTTAACTTTTTTATTTTTTCCATGCTAGGTTACAGGAGAATGGATTCTGCCTCATCCATCCAGCCACCTATTGTATATCTCAATCAATAACTGTCATTAAGTCTAATTGGACTATCTCTACAAGGGCTCAAACTGATCTACTCATTTCTAGAACTCCAAATTAAATACTAACTAAAGTGTCTTCTGTACATACTTTCTATTTTATTTAATAATTTAATAAAATAGTTTGTTTTATTATCTACTGTTGGCATTATATGAACAGTCACTAGTGAACCAAATTACTATTTTAAAAAGTGTTGAAATTCAGTGGCCTATGCTATCAACATCCCAGTTAATAGTCAATAGTCAATTCCAGACTACCAATAACCTTCCCTTGTTTTGTCAAGAAATAAACTTACTTTAATTTTAATAATCTCTGTGTTAAATTTAGTGTTGTATATATATATACCGGTATATACCTGGTTCACCTTAATACACAAAAAATCATGCGCTATGGAGGAACACCTTTTGCACAGACATTACTTTCCTTAGAATTTCTGGAATGGGGGTGGAGACAGGGTGTAGATTGGGTGGATAGTAGCAACTACAAAATTTGTACAGAGAAACTTGAAAATCAGTATAAGAGCAATGCTCCAACAGTTGAAAAGGATATGGAATATAAAGAAATGTAAAGGTCATCTTAGTATGATGTAAGTGTTCAGGTAGTCCAGGGAAGTGGTAGTTTTCAAAAAATCTTACCACTGGTTTGTCAAGAATGTGAGGTAATCATGGAGTATTAGTAGAAATCATGGAAGGTGAGTTATTCATGGAAGTATTCTTGGAAATCCCTGAGGTATCTGTATCTTGATCTGGCCTACCCTAAATGTTTGACCTTATTTTTGAATTTTTTACCGCTCACTAATTAGAGAATGGTAAGGCTTTCTAAGTTCTTTCCACTTCCGTCCTCGTTACCTCTCGCTTAGACAACAGCAATGCTCTCTACATGGGGCTCCCCTTAAAAAGCATCCGGAGGCTGCAGTTGGTTCAGAATGCGGCTGCGCAGATGATTTAGGGGGTTCCTCGGAGCTCCCATATTACACCTCTCCTGCGGAGCTGCACTGACTTCCTGTGGCCTTCCAGGTGCGATTCAAGGTGCTCGTTATCACCTTTAAAGTGCTCCATGCCTTGGGACCTGGGTACTTATGGGACCACCTGTTGCCACCATCAGTGGTGGCACCAGCCAGTGCATTCCCACAGGGTGGGCCTCATTGGGGTCCCATTGTCAGGACGGTGTCATCTGGCAGCCCCAAGGGTTCGAGCCTTCTCTGTGGGGGCACCCTCCCTATGGAATGAATTGTCCCCAGAGATCCAGACCATCATGGACCTACAGACCTTCAGGCGTGAATTAAAAACCTTTCTGTTTCAGCAGGCCGGTCTGGCCTAGTACTATCGGTTGGGGATTTTAATTAATTTTTAATTAGTTAAATTGGTTTTTAATTGTCCTAATTTTTTAATTTTTTAGATTGGGTTTTAATTGATTGGTTACAATTAGGTTTTAATAATTTGTCTTAATTGTTATTTGTATTTTTAGTGGCTTTTTTGCTGTGCACCGCCCCGAGTCCTTCGGGAGAATGGGTGGTATAGAAATTATGCAATTAAATTAAATTAAATTCTTTTGATCTTAGAGATGGCAACAAAACATCAGGGCACAATGCTATGGACAACACATCATCAGTATGTAAAACTGGACTCACCCAGCCCCACTGTATAGTAAAATAAGATTCCATAATAATTAGGGTGACACTTGCCTGAGCCAAGAGCATCTTAGGAACTTGCAATCCAACCAGTATCAGCTGGCTATGATGGAAATTGGACGGGAATGGAAGTTCAAGATCAATTTCTAATTTTTATTTCCCGATATAAATTGTTTAAGGCAGGCCAGCCAGAGAAAAATTCTACAAATCACTCCACAGTTGCCATTGTTCTTAGACAGCTGAAAGGAAGGGCTGCATTGGATTGTGCTTCTCATTAAAGGCAATGATTCATTGTCAGATAATCACCAGAACTTCATCTAAAGATTTAGAGCGCCTTTTGATTACTTTGCTAGGAAAATAATACCAAATAAATGATCATATAGTCCAAATACTGAAAAATCATGGGTTTAATTTTTTGTTATTGTTAGTATAAAAACAAAGAGAAAGAAACTTGAATGGGCTTTTAAGATTCTAACTTTATATAAATCAAATAAATAAATAAATAAATAAAATAAATATATCCTACAACAATAAATTTATGGAATCATTTATGGCCTTTCTCAAAGGATTGACATAAAAACAGACACAGGTTCCCCAAATAACTACTTTATAAATGTTCTTTCTCTGGGATTGCTTAAATGTTTCTTGAGTTCTTAGCAACACAGATCTCTTGAAGGTAGAACTCTTGACACTTAAAAGAGTATTGATATACCATTCCTTTGTTTGAGTCTGGATCCAGTTGATCAAGTGAAGATGAATGGCCTTTTCAGACTGTAAATCCAACTCAGTGAGGCTAATTCAAAAATCCATGGTAGCTGTGCTTCCAGAAACTAAGAAAGGGGGATTTATTTGTAAAGCCCAGCACCTATAAAGCCAAGTCCAGTCCTTTACTACTAATCCAATAAAAATGTAGAGACTTCTATCTTTAACTAAAAAAAGAAATAATTTCTGGAAAGAATGGCCATTGCATTGAAAAACATATTGACAGTCCTTGATTTACAACTACAATTTAGCCCAAAATTTTCATAGTTAAGTGACTTTTTCCCCATTTTATGATCTCTTTTTGCCACACTTGTTAAATGAATTGCTGCAGTTGCTAAGTTAGTAACCCAGTTATTAAGTGAATCTGGTTTCCCCATTGACTTTTCTTGCCAGAGGGTCACAAAAGGTAATCACATGTCCCTGAAATACTGCAACTTGATAAAGATATGCCAGTTTGCCAAGTGTCTGAATTTTTATCACATGACCATGGAAATGCTACAATGGTTGTAGGTGAGAAAAATATCATGCATCACGTTTTTCAGTGCCATTGAAATTTGGGATGGTCACTAAAATGGTTGTAAATCGAGAATTACCTGTATGCCTATTTCTCTGATCAACAAAAGGAAAGGTCCAGGAAAACCTCCTGATTCTGACAAAAGCAGATATCCTTTTGTTTCATCTGCCAAAGACATAGGAATCAGTAGTGCAAATCTGAAGACTTGAGCAGGATGTCTATCCAATATAACTTTGGAAAAATAATATTTGGGCCTTTTTAGTATCATTTTAATTACATATTTCTACCAGAATTGTTATACTACGGACTCATGAAAGGTGCTATTGAAAATGCTTTGAGTTTCTATTTTAATTCAAATTTACACAAGGTATATGTTTTGAATGATATATGATTTAGATTTAAATAACAGAACTCTTTACTCTAACTTTTTATAATGCAATTTCTAATTCAGAAGTATGAAAATAAGTATTTTATAAAGTATGATAGTTAAAAATAGTATATTAGAAGAAAGATATCATAATGGTATTGAATAGTATGTTTTTAAAATTATGCCCAAGAATAATTGAAAACTTCCTTGTAGAAGCTGTATTCTCCAGTCTTTTGTTACACCACACACATTGGATTTATGACTCAAGTCTGACAGGTGATCATGTAGCAAATATTGTCTAAAATCCTTTTAGAAGGCTTGCAATTTAATTAGGAATTTGTTATTATTAATGCTTATCAGACACCATACTTCATTTTAAATATTATTGAAAACCAACTTCAAAATGTTAATTACCATAGACAAGTCACAATTTAAATTAGTATCAGCCAATTTCAAATTCATTATAAATTAGAAATATATGTTTTGTATATTCCTGACACTAGTGCATCATTCATCAAAACTCAAAGGCATCTCAAATGTTATTTTTCTGTGCCTATTCAAGAGAGGAATAATTTAAAGTCATCCGTCTTTGCTATTTGGTGGAATGCTTTTCAGTATGGCTGTTGCATATGCAAGCAACTACTGCTATTCATTCTGTGCTTGACAGGTTGAAAACTATGTTTGCAGACTGTTCAATCATTTGGACCAACATATGTAAGTGTCTGGGAAAATTCTGGAGCATAAAACAACCCTTTGGCAACAGAGAATGTATCCCCTTTTAGAAATGTGAATAGTATCAGACAATGTAGGTAAAACAAAGCTATTAATTATTCAGTTAGAAAAATCAAACCTCATCTAACTATAGTTAAGGACTCAAACCAACTCTTTTTGTCTTTTGGAGTGTATGCAGCTGAATGGCAAGAGTTCTTTTTTTTTTCAGCTCACATTCTATGTCTAATGCAGTGCGGGCAAACCTTTTGGGCTTGGTCTGTCAAAAATAAAATGTCTGACAGCCCCTCTCCTCCCCTCAAACAAGAGAAACAATTATCTTTCTTCTCTTTATCTACGCCTTCCCAAACAGTGACATTCAGCAGCAGTGCCAAGGCTGGCCAGTCAAAAAAGGAGCATTATACCATTCCCCAAGACACAGAAGCTTTGGGAAATGGTGTGATTGACCCTGTGTCCCAGAACTCCTCAGGGCCTGCAGCTTCTGAAAACAATGTGGAAGCACACCCCATTCTTGCACATTTTTAGAGGTTCGAAATGTCCCATGGGAGCATGGCACAGCAAAATCAAGTGAATGGATAAATGATCAGTGCTCATCATCAGTGCTAGTGGTGATGATGTTACCTAGTTTAGGTAATGAAAGGTCTGCAAAAAAGCTTAGAAAGCACCCAAGGATTTCTCATGTCAGCTCTGAGCTACGCACATTCTCTTTTATTAGGATGGATAAATGCATATGTAATCAAGGGTATTACAAAGGAAACTAATCCAGTAGATTTTAAGCAGTGTGATTGCAAGAAATAATGTAACTTTGGCAACTAAAATTTATGAACAGCCCAGTGGTGATTTTTTTTTCTACCAGTTCTGTGGGCATGGCCACAGGATTAAACATCACCAAGCACAGAAGTAAACTTCAACAAAGTTACAATGTAATAAGGGGAGAGACAGTTTCTCTGAGCAAGTCAATAAAGATTAGGCTAGAAACAACTGCTTTATTTGCAGGATTAACCCTGTAAAGTTAATCTTTACAGGATTAACCCTGCAAAGTGAGAAAAAAACAAAAGGAGATTTATTCTAATAACCGGTTCTATAGAACCAGTGTGAACCAGCTGAATTTCACCCTCTGGAACAGCCATATATGTAGAAATATAGTCTCACTATGTGGACCTTGGTGTTATCTAAGCTTGGTTGTTTTTTTAAAGACATTTCATTTACCAAACTAGGTAATTTCATCATCAGTGCTCATAGAGAATGTGGTTATTGGAGCTATTGTTTATGGTATTTTTTGCTTCTTGGTTGATGATCAAATGTTAACCTTGTTAAAGCCAAGTCCAAAAAATCTAGATAGTTCCTTGAAGATTGGTACTCAGACAAATCAGTCATCAACAAGCACACATAGATAAATAACATCTGAATAGCATTCAAAAGATATATTTAAAGGAAGAAAGGAAACAAAAAGACCAAAATACTTCCTCACCAGGAATCAACAAATGAGCAAAGACTTACATCAAGATTAACATGAGATCAACAATCAAGAAGCAAACAACAATTCAATCAAGGAACTGTTTAATTAGCTAAATGTAAACAACAGCCCAGTCAAGGAACCACCAAGAACCACTTCCACCAACACTGACAGGGCAAGTCATTAGTACATAAAATGAAATAAACCCCACTTTCTATTAGTACAGATCTTCTTTGGTCTGGTAATGAAACATTGGTAAGAAAACAACCAAGTTCAGCTTGGTGGGAGCACCACATCCCACAGTTCAACTCTGAGGTACAGGTATTATATCTATACCCTTTAACATTATATAGATTTGAAAGTCTTAATATGCCATTTGATTTTGTCATTATCAGAATCAACACAAAATTTAAATAGGATGAGATGTGAGGCAAAAGAGAATTTGCTTTCTGGATTAAATAGCTGTATTTAATACCTTTTGCTTTAGCAAAACTGCCTAGCATACTACATCCTTTCTTAATCATTCCATGTAATTTGTTAAGCAATTTATTTTTATACCTGGTCTTTTAAACATTTGGTAAATAATAAGTTAGAGTGCAGGTGATCAACACAAGAAGTTTATTTTATCTGACAAGTAACACAAGTGCATTACCATGAAATTATGTATGAAATAATTGGGCCACAATTTACACTGTGCCATGGATGAAAATAAATACAGCACTTCTTATTTCCTCAATGACCAAATTAGCAGAGGGTTTCTGCTTTATTCTATTTATGGAAATTATACAATTCTATTTTTCTCAAAATCCAGAAGCTGTTTTAACATCAAAAGTGAATGTTTGGTATTCAATTAAATATTTAAAAAGGAAATAGAGAAAAGCTGTTAACTGACTCTTACCATTTTGTAACATTTCACATATGAAATTATATTCCAATTATAATGGTGCTGAGATTAGGTTCTTGATCAGGCATCATTGATGACCCAGAACTGTCCGCATTTAAAATGATATTTATTAGAGAGGAGCTTCCATTAATGAATTAATGAACCTAACTAAATATGTTTTAAAGTGCTGACTGATAAGTTTCACCTTTTTGAAAAATATGTGTAGTTATTGAGGATGGCAGTTAATTTTATTCACAAAGTTGTTAAGTTCTTGCCAATCATCATCACACTAGGGACACACTATATACCTCAATTTAAAAAGTACCTTGTTCTAAAATAAAAGAAATTTATATTCTACCACAATTTCTCATCTCTGACCACTAACATAAATGTGTTCTTTATCATATATTTAGTAAGTGACCTAAAATTCTTAATAACTACCCAGCTATCATTTTCATAAAACTAAAAATATGATTACTGCACATTTTGCTTTTCAAAATAAACAAAGAATAATTCAATTCAATTCAAATTCAAATTCAAATCTTTCTTGTCAATGCATAACATGTGTGCAGTGAAATTGAATGAGCCAGAAACACAGAATTAATTGTCTGGTACCACTATGATTGACATACTAGTACGTCTGAAATAATACATAGGTGGACTCAAATCTCTTCAAGAAAAAAAATGGAGGCATATCATGGTTTGACAATCTTTTCAGGCATTATATGAATATAGTGCCACCATAGTTGTGATAATGTCACAAGACCATCAATTTTCATGAAATTCTAAATCCCTGAAATACCATATAATTCTATATGAAGATGAAAAACTGATAAGAAATGGGCCATTTTCAAATTATTATTTAATGTTGGTGTTTTGTGGACAGTATTGAGGAATGTCCTCAGTATCTTGGTGCCTTTAGGCCCATGTCTGGGAGTTTAAATGCCACATTTGTTTGACTTCCATTTTTAATTATGTAAATATAAGCAGTTATGTAATTTTTACTGCTGATGACTCACTGGATGAGGAAGTTTAGTAACAGCTGAATTGACCAAGAAAAGCCAATTGGGTACAAGATGAACTATCATTTATATAATACAATAATCTAAAATGATATTATGTTGGCTTTCCAATTCCTTTCTTGCTGAGAATGTGATTTCTCAATGATGCATGAGACTCTAATATTACATCTAGAATCTTGAGTCCATTTCCAGATTTGTCAAAAGGTAACTGTGTTTCCTTTCTGTTTAGTGGAGGAAGTCTTGCGCTAAATTCATTGCTACACATGCAAATCTGAACAGCCTATTTGGAAACAGAAAACTTTCATCAGGCTTCTTCTTTTCAGTTATGTTTTGTTGTATGTTAATCTCTGCCAGCATGGAACATGGCAGCCATGGGCTATGTATAGTATCAGAGTATAAAGCCAGTTAGTATACTGCAGCAGGTTTCTATGTTACATGAATAATAATCCTTTTATCATTTCAGTGGACGTTGGCTGTTTTGTTTTTATTTTCATTTGTCAATATAGGGCTTCATTAAATCCAAATTGCCTTGATGATGGCATAATACAGACATTATATTCTTGCTTGTGTGCACACACCTGCTATATTTGGCATTAGAGAACCAGCCATAATCTAGCAATCTATCCTACAGCAAACATCTTTGCTAGATTTTCTAGTAAAGATAAAACTGTATATATATTGACAAACATCTGCTCTTTTCCCCAAATGTTGTCAGTAAATTGAGAAGACTTTGCCAGTACAGTGGCACTGCTAGTGTCATATTTTGCTAGATATCACAAGGACTGTTTTTGAACATCCAGTACTGAAAGATCACTAAACTAGCAGTATTTTTTTATCTACAAGCAGTTATAGAAGGAACAGAGGCCCAGCATGACTAACTTATCACTTAAGAAATCAGAGATTTTTTCCTGCAGGCAATCAAGTAAACATTTCTCAATTCAAATACATTTCAAGTTGTTAGTCATTCATTTTCAAGATGTTGTATATTTCTGTTAAAAGTCAAAGTGTTATGTGACTTTGTAAGATAATTTTTTTAAAATAAAACTTTAGGATGCTATGGATGCCATGTAGGGTACTTATTTAACTTATCACTTGCTTAACCTATAAATATGATATATGTAGATGCATATAAATGTCAGTAGAGCATAAAGCCATATTAGATATTTGCTTCCCTTATTATCAAACAATTATTTAAATTTCAGTTGCATGTCATGTAAAGGCAGGGTAACCTATCATTTATATTCCACAGAATTACTTTCAGTGACAGTCACTCACAAGCCAAATTTATTCTGAAAGTAATTCCAGTGAGGTCATAGAATGAATGATGGGTACATCTGAGCATAAGTCTTCAGAAGTGATCTTTTTCATCTGATAGATATGTTACACTTCAAAGATCTGTTTTGAGTCCTACAGAATTAGCAAGACTTTTGTTTCAAAGTGAACTTTTAATCTGTCAATATTTTCTCAGTTCTTTTGATGAACAACAGTGAACATCTATGCATAATAATAGATTTAGGGATAAATGATTTAAATCAACATGAAATGAACATAAACATTTGTTGTGACTTATCCACATGGTGTTGCCTTGCTCTTGACCTGTGCCACAGATGAGGCAATTGTCTTCAGCTGTTTCAGATTTTCCTTCTTTTCTTCATGTTATCTCTACCTTGAAAACATGTATACATTTGTACACTTGTCATCAAATGGTACACATTTGTCTTATCGTTGTTGATGTGGTCAGGATGGGATCTGGGCACTGCCTGGATTCCATGGTCATTTTGGCTTGGATTGCAAGAAATAGTAGATACTTGGTTTCTGTCCTCACATTTCCTGCTGCTTGTCAGATTTTAAGCTAACTTCTTATATGCAGAAGTTTAGCATTCTTTTGAAAGAATGCTAAATTTTTCCCTATTTTAGTAGCATTTTCTGAGCATAAGACTCATGTTTATGAAACAGAACTCTTGTTCTTTTGGAAGAAAGCTGCATGGAACAATGATTTCAATAGGAAAGAGTGCTGAGTTCTGACAGCTGCCTATTATCTGACCCATTTCTGGTTTTGTGCTGCTTTTGCTAACAAGCATTTTTGCTAATAATGGCCTTATTTTCTTGTTTTTATTATATTTATGAGGGAACCAATACTATTTTTCCTATTCCTTAGATTATGTTCTTAACCTAGCCTAAGTGCAGCCATTATTTGCACTACCATTCTCTTTCAGCACTAACAGACAACCAAGCATGCTCACTATGGCTCATTCCCTTCCATTCCCTATTAGCCTGACATAAAGGCATAAAAATAGGATTCAAGATGAAGTGTGAGATGATCCCAATGTGTCTTACTATCTTTCTTCTGTGCCTGAAATTGGGCAATTTTGGAACAAAGCTCTAGAACTTATTTGAAAGAGCACCTCCAAATAGCTTGCCTGCAGGTTTTTATGTCACCTCTAAAATAGAACTGTTTTGCTGTTAAGAGTAGTGATTGACATATTAGTAGGTAACTCTAAACTTTACAATAATGCTTTGATTGTTGGGGTATATAAAATTATATTAGATTTAGACAGACAGGTCATATTAATTAGCACAAGAGTAAGAAAACAATATTGAAAAAGGAAATTAAAGTTAACCAGCCAAAATCAAATTACGCATAACTGAAAACAAAGCAGATCAGATTCAAAGATAACTACACCACACTCAGAAAACAGCTACATTTGGAAAGAAGAAGTCAGGAATATATCAAATATAAAATAGGAAACATGTTGAATTTTTAACTGACTTTTCATCTTCATTCCTTTCTTGCGCTAACTTTCTTAAGCAGGATTACTGTAATGACCAAGCCAAGAATGTACAGCACATCTGAGCCAAATCTTTTCCAGCATATCTTTTCTTTGCAGGTCAGATTTTTCCTCATTTTAAATACCAGTTCACTGACATTTATAGGGTTACTTAATCACAATTCTTATGCATGCTTGCATGTGTTAAAATACACATCTTTACAAGCTTTACATTGTTCCTAGAATACTTTATGGAATGTTTATCAGCCAATAACAGATCACCTACCTTATAAACAGGTGCTCCCAAATTTGATCCTAGGAACCTTTTAAAGAAATAGATGGTTAGAAAGGACTCTCTTTTCATGAGATCTTGAAAAGCCGTTGTCAGCCGGAATAGAAAATCTTGAAGTAGAAAGAGAAATAAAGTATATTTGCTTGTCACGTTAAACCATACTTTTGAAAAGCTTAGCATATTGTATGAACTCAGATTCTGGCTGAGATTTTGGGTAAGGCAGAAACTTTTAAGCACAAACTGAGAGTGTTATTTTTTTACTACTGCTGTTATTTACATTTCTTACCTGGCTTTCCTTCCATTTCCTTTCACAATAAAAGTTAAGATGGATTTGACCTCCAATAGTGACTGTCCAAATCTCTTAAATGAATTTCTGGACTGCATGTATAGTTCACCTCTAACTTTCTGTTCTTAATACCATTTTTAAGCTGCTTAGATTTACTTGGTTGAAGCAGCATAAAAATGCTTATAAATCAGTTCCTTAACTACTACCTACATTAGACATAGTGTTTTATGTCACTTGACCCTCTATGACAGATAAAATATTTCTGGTCTCTGGACATATATAACAATTTGATTACAAGGACTTCAGCACTATTCTATTCTACATTCTATGTAGACTATGCTAGTAAAGGCCCATTCCTGCTAAAAGTAAAGCCTCTTTTCATCTTGTACCAGTCAATTGTTCTGGTGAGACAGAAACAGAAGATTTGCAGAATGAGAAGTCTATGTAGTCCTAAAGGGAAAAGTATTTCCATCCAAATCACATACTCTTTTTTCATCAGTCTTACCTTTATTGTTAACTTCAGTTGGGCTGTGGAAAAGAGGGGATGAGTTTGGTTTAATGTCAGAATTTCAGCAGTCTGTTCACTGCTTTAATTGTAAATTAGTGATTCCAGCACTAAGCTTGGATTAAAGAGCAACCACTTTGATCAAAGAAGAAAAAAAATAAACTATCGCTCCCTAATGAATGTAATTTGTTGTAATCAAGTTGATTTGTATTATTCAGGGAATTGCAATTTTAACCATTGTTACCACAGGTGATGTATTTTCTTACTGCTTCAGTCAGGCTTCAAAGATAAGACACTTTAAAAATTTAATTAGAAGTGTGGGGATTTTTTTAATTATTATTGTTCTTAAAAGTACACAAAAGGATTGCTAGCTGAAGACTTGACAGCTAAATGTAAACTGTCATGACAACTTCTATCTTGAGGCTGTATATTTGTTTTCCAACTCAAATTTGCAATGTTGAAAGGATTTGGAAAAATCTTTTCCATGATTTCTCAAAGCACCAATGTTACCAATTTATTTGGCACACATTTTATATTGTGAATAGTGCTCTGGTTTTATATCTTTGAGTTACAGCCAGTTTCAAATATAAGTTCAGCAGCAGTAGTTGGATGGCATGGATTGCTGGAAAAGTGGAACAATAAATGCAGAAAAGAAAAGACATTTCAGTCTTCTCTTGCTATTGGCAAGAGTCCATGGCTCATTGTTAGAGCACATGTTTTGCGAACAAAAGGCTAAAAAGAAATTTATGTTCAAGCTTCTGTGAATCAAGCTCAACAAGCTGTGGTGGATAGACCAATAATCTGACTCAGTATGATGCTGTTTCCTGTTCCAAAATAGCAGCTCCCTATTTTCCTTAAAAATTGCTTGTTGTTATCTCAGAACATGGCAATTTTGCTTTAGCCATCCAAATAACAAGGGGGGAGCAGAATCTCAAAAGATATCATCTGGCTCACTCTTGGATGGATTGCTTGGGTTTTCTTTATCCTTTTTTCTCTTACTATCCATCTGGTGCTGCAAACAATAATGTAATGATAGTAGGGAATGAGCAAAGGAGTCATCAAGTGACTACTTTCAGCATCCCTAATGTGGCTCTATTTTGAGATTTAGAAGAAAGGAAGGAAGAATGATTATGTTGTGTATTTGGGGGATGAATTGAAAATGACTTTGTTTTCCATTATAGATGCTTCCTATAGTGGTAGGCAGAAAATATATATATATTAAAAAAAACTATAGAGAGCACCTAGCTGATTATTCAGATTGATATAGTGACTTTATTGAGACCTCTGGATTTGTTTAAGAAGACCACTTGTTGATTCAAATCACACCACATTTATTGCTAGATACAAGCAATGAAAATCAACATCTTGTATAAAATCATACTGTGGAAGATTTGCCGCCATTATCACTGACACTCAGACATTAAATCAGCAAAGAGATAGCCACTGTTGCATATGGTTTCAAGACAAATAAAATGGCAGGGCAAAGAAGGCAATGCCATAGTTAAAACGACATTCTAAGTCTGCCTTCAATCCCTGAACCAAATTCTATTGAGCACAACCACTTTTACCCAATGGGGTTTATGCTCCAGAAATATCTCTCAGCAATGCAGCCATGTGCCCAGTTAGACATTTTTTCTGTTAGAACCTCACTTGCTCAGCAAAAAGAACCTGAAACTGGTAAGTAGGGACAGAAATAGCATCATGGCCCAGTTGACTGTCAGACCTTGACAGATTCAAATCTTTATAGGCCTCCAAAGTTTTGTTGCCCATCTCTAGCTCTGTAATGTTTATGGTCAGGAAAGATAAAAGAAGCAAGTAAAAAGATAAAAAAAGCAGAGGTAAATGAAAGAACCCAAAAGATATACAATAGCGGAGTAGGAGATGGATAATTATAGACAGAGGGATAATTTATTCATCTTAATTTATGGGCAATTTCAGAGAAAATCAGGGAATATTTGGCCTAAATCCTAATGTAAATGATAGAATATACAGTCATGAAATTGAAGGACATTTTGATGCAAATCTTAATTTATAAAAAGAAAGAAAGAAAGAAAGAAAGAAAGAA
>JAEANM010012035.1:0-14992 GCA_017656035.1 Myanophis thanlyinensis | reverse complement strand
ACCTTCAGGAAAAAATTCCAGAGAAGCTATTATGAAAATATTGAATTGGAATAGAAGAGGATAGGATAGGATAGGATAGGATAGGATAGGATAGGATAGGATAGGATAGGATCTGGAAGGGACCTTGGAGATTTTCTAATCCAGACCCCTGCTCAAGCAGGAGAATATATACGATCTCAGACAAGTGACTGTCCAGTCTCTTCTTAAAAACTCCCAGTGATGGAGCGCCCACGATTTCTGAAGGCAAGCTATTCCACTGATTAATTGTCCTCACTGTTAGAAAGTTTCTCCTTAATTCCAGGTTGCTTCTCTCTTTGACCAGCTGCCAATTGTTATTTCTTGTCCTGCCCTCTGATGCTTTGAAGAATAATTTGACCCCCTCTTCTTCGTGGCAGCCCCTCAAATGCTGAAATATTGCTATCATGTCATCCCTAATTCTTCTTTTCTTTAGATTAGCCAGATCCCAAAATCTGCAACCGTATGGATTAGCCCAGAAAGAGTTGAGAAAGTAAGAAAGAGCTTCAAGATTGCCTTGTCTTGATTCTGTTTACTATAAGTAGGAAGGGGATATTTCAGACTTTGAAGACTTTATAACAATAGAGGAATGATAATTTTACCAACCTTTCAACACCCATTTATATCTATTTTCCTCTCCCCAAGGGCTGCAGAGATGTTTCTGTGTGTAAATCCAAATGTCCATGGAGACAGAGAGTGTAGGAAACTGCATCTTTGCAAGACCTTGACAGAATTTCATGTCACTCAGGGTTATTAGAAGGATTGGTTACTCTTCAGATAAGTAATTGGAAAGAACATGGGGGAGTTAATTTAGCTCAAAGAAGTCCAGACTTTCTTGAAGCTAAAACTAATCTCTCAAGGTTAGATGACTGCCTCAGATAACTTGATTTTGAAGTCCTGCTTTATCCTTCAGCCCCAAGACCTAGCTAAGTATGTTGTATGAATGAACAGGGCCATATAATGTAATAACAGTCAATGTTATGATTTTCTACTCTGAGGAGGCTACACATGTCTTCCTATTTTGTCAGTGTTTTGGAGAGCTGAACCTGGAAAGCAAACCTATTAAAACAGCATAGATTGAAGGAATACTTTCTGTCCAAGCAACAATACAATTAACAACACAGTATCTTTTACAGAGCCAAACTTCGCTCAAAGGGTAATTTAAATTTCTGCCTGATTGCTGAAAGTGTGCCATGAATGTCTTTTAGCCATTGAATGATGGGCATACTGTTGTGTTGACTAGGAGAAAATGCTGCACTAACCTCTTTTGAAATCTCCAATAGCACAAGAGGGAGATTGACAGACTCCAGAGAATACTTTAAAAGACATAATCAAATCAGTGCTGGAAAATCTCTCAACAACTATTGTGACCCCAAGAAACTGCAATCCTACTCTTCTTGCTTCAAAATTTCTCAACAAAAAAACAACACTATTTCCCAGGATAGTCTGTTGCTGGATCTAACAATTCAACCTATTAGTTGAATAGCCTTCTCCAATTTAGAGCTAGTCCAGATGTATTGACATTACAATTCCTATTAAGCCAGGGTACCAAGAAATCACACAAATGGATTCCCAACATATTTATAGGACATCATATCTTGAACCTTGTACTTGCAGAAAACATTTTCCAATTCAGCATTATTCTTATTGTTATATATTTTAATAAATCAATAAACTTGACACAAACAAATCTTTCTCAATGACCTGCAGAAGAGCAAAAATCTACTCTGCCATCCATCCATCAACATTTCCAGAACTTTATATAGTATATTGTCACAATCAGAACTTTGGCAGTTTCCCAGGTATACTTAGCAAAGCAAGTCTCTTGTAATACTTGCATTCACACTTGCTACTTTTCATTTTGGATAGGAAAACAATAACAACATTCTTCCAATTATCAAGACACAGATGCACAATTCACACAAATAATAAAGTCACACAGTTATACCCTTTGTACCCTATTTTATTCTCTCTGGTATATCATCTGTAGACCTACAAATTTTCAACATATTCACAATGTTTGACTTTTCATTCATTCTGGTAGACTGTTACATTTATACTTTCACTATACTTTCATCTACTATTTCACTTTCTTTCCTGCCTATTTTCTTTTATCCCAGTGATTCACTTTTTCTACTCCCAAATAATAGTTCCTCTAACATTCAAAACCTCTCATTACATACGCATGCTATACTAATTCTCTCAATTTTATTATTTTTATATTCTTCCTCCATGTGCGCACAGATTCATATTCATATCATAGATTCCAAACAAACCACAAAACAATGTAATTCTAAAAAAATCACCTTTTCTAAGCAGATATGTACTAGTTACGTCTCCATTCTTAAGTTTCTGAATGGGCTGATCACTTTTTCTAGGTCTCCTACATCATCCCCATACATCCTTTCATGTCACTTAATGGGATAAATTTTCGCTCATTCATTCACAATATTGTACAATTTCCTCCAAACTCATTCTTGGTTTGTTCTTTTATCACCATTCACTGGAGAATAACATAAAATTATCAAGAGACTTCAGACTCCTACTTTCATATGCATTCACAAGTTACATCGCAACAATTCATACTTTGACACATTCATTCTGAAATGTATATGCCATCAATTTCATTTATATGCCATCAAGTCATAATAAATGAAAGCACCATGGAGATAGCCAGAGTCATTAACTGAGATGGGTGGCTATAGAAATTGAATAAATGAACAAACAAACAAACAAACAAACAGTTCTACAACAAAACACAACTCAGAATTAAATAATGTAGCCGTAAAATGACTGTTCCAAAATGTCTATGGAGATTCTCAGTCATCCAGATCATGATTGTCCCAAAAGACTTCCATTCACTCTGCCCTCTTACCTTACTACATCATATCATCACCACATCTTATCTCACCATTATCATGGTAGGACCAATCCTTGGCTCCTCCAGAAATTGGTTTTCCTTGGTATCCCACAAGTCATGAGATTTCCTTGGATGGTAAGGAAATTCATAAGGAATTTCATTCACAATTACACTTCCACTTCACTTCTCTGCATGTATTTATCCATTCCATGCCGCATCTTCCACAAATGTTAAAACAGAAGAACAGTAATCTATACTATATGGATATATAATAATTAAAATATAGCACATTTGATCCATGTGCTATTTTTTTTTTGTTACATTTGCTTTTCTTCTTTTTTTTCATTTTACAAAAAAAAGCAAATAAGCAAACAAAAGCAGTAAAAAATGAGTTATCAAACCAGGGGAAATCAGCAAATCTCTCTCTCCGATTATCAAAACATACAGTGCTTTGTTAATGCAATCTCTTGGAGGCACAAAAGACAGAGTGGGGAGATTTAGTGATGATGACAGCAGTGGACATGAATCAGACAGCCTGAAGCATTTTGTGATATTGTTTGATCACAGAGAAAGGCTCCTAATAAGCTCAGCTCATTCCCAGGACAACAGCAGGCAGTCTTGTGTTGCTGCAAAGGCCAAGGATGAATAGGGTCTCTAAAGATTTTCCAAGGAATAATTGGTGCTAGCTGAGGTCACAGTTCCCTTGTTCCTGCTAAAGTAAGCTCTATTCTACAGCTAGAGTGGAAAGGGCTTGTGCTCCACATTCATTGCAAACCAAGGGGAGCTGTTTCTGCTGCCCCCACTTTGCTTTGAAAAACAGCTCTCGGCCTCTCCCCTTTCACTGCTTCTTAAAAGGGCATTATGCTAAGCCCACAAGCCAAAATTGGGAGGGGGGAGAGAGAGAAAGAGAGGGAGGGAGGGACTTTTCCATGGTAAGAAAAAAAGTTCATTGTCTCTTACACAATCCTTTCGGAAGGGAGGAATGACCCCGAAGCCTCTGGAGCCCATGAGATCTTGCAGAACCAATCCTACCAATCTGGAAGACAGGCAGGAAATAAAAGAGTGCAGCAAGTACTTCAGGCATGCTCGGACACACACACACTCACACACACACACAATAGGAGTGTCCTCTTAGGAGTCCAAGATCTGAAAGGGAGGAGAAGTGGGCAGAAGGATGAGCTTTCTTGGGGCTCCATCTCCCATGATACCTCACACCCATAAGTGATATTTGCAAATCAAGGGACCGATGATCAAGCCTATCGAACCACACTTTTCTCCCTGTATCCAGAAAGCTTCTCATCTATATTCTCATTTTGTTTCTTACAAAAAGCATATGAAGTAAATCAGTTAGTTCCTCTCCTGTTACAGATGAGAGGCTAAGGATGGAGAACTCAGCACATTGAAACCCATTTTGAACCAAGGATCTAGTTTAGCCACTGACTGCTTATCAATTGCACTAAGCTTCCATCAGAGGTGAAATTCAGCAGGTTCTAGCAGGTTTGCTAGAACCAGTAGTAAGTTTTCTAAGCAGTTCGGAGAACCGGTTGTTGGAAGAAACCTCCTTTTGTTTTTTTTCCACTTGACAGGGTTAATCCTATAAGGAAGGCAGAAAAGAAACATTCTGGTGTTGTTTCTAGTCTAATCTTTATTGCCCCGCTTACAGAAACTGCCCACCCAGTCACATGATACCCACAGCCACACCCACCAAGCCACGCCCACAGAACTGGTAGCAAAAAAAAATTGAATTCCACCACTGGCTTCCATCCTTCCAAGGTCAGTAAAAAGAGGAACCAATATGCTGACTCTGTAAACCATGTAGAGACAGCTGTAAAGCATGGTGAAGCGGAATATAAGTCTAAGTGCTGTTACTATTGCTACCACCTTTAGATGGTCCTATCGTTAGCCTCCAGCTGGCAAGAGTTGAAGGGGGTCAAGCCACAGCTGGATCCCCGGAGCAACACAGTAGCCTTAGGAATATCAATCCCACCTTAGGAAAGAGTAAGGGTCACAAAGCACAACCATCCCTGGTGAAGAGCCACGGTGGCGCAGTGCTGTACTGCAGGCTAATTCTGCTGACTGCCAACTGTTCTTCGGCAGTTCGGTTCTCACTGGCTAAAGGCTGACTTCCATCCTTCCGAGATCGGTAAAATGAGAACCCAGATTGTTTGGGAGCAACACGCTGACTCTGTAAACCACTTAGAGAGGGGCTGTAAAGCACCATGAAAGTGTTATATAAGTGCTATTGCTATTCAGAAGGAATACAAAAAGAAGAAGACTTCAGAAGAGCAAGTGGCTGAGCACAGCCCCTCGCAGGCACGCCTGCTCTGGATTCCCAGGCCCCCGTGATCAAGTGCTTCCTCTTGCCAGGCTGAAGAAGACCCTGTGATGACCCTTTCCTTCCACACATCAGCTCCTGCCTGGTTTTTTTGTCCTTCTGAAGAGGCGTTTGTTTACTGTCCTATCGCTGGCATGCAGGAAATGGCCTTGAAATAAGCTGTAATCACCTTTCACCAGAAGCTGCTCTTTGACTGCTTTTCTAATTTCAGTTCTTTCTTATTCTGAGGAACCAAAAACTTGGATGGGTTACTTTTTTTTCAAAGGGAAAATTTACTTTGGATGCTTCCTGATGGGGCTCTTGGTGTGCATGCAACAGGCTCCTCCTTGGCTTCGTGTTAAGTTATTGCGTATTTTTCTCTACCTTCCCAATATGGGATGTGGGTCCCTGGATTGAGTTTCAAGCCCACCACCTCTGGTAAACATGGTTTTGGATGAGAACCGCAGTACTACGTATCTGGAAAACACCAAATATAGGGGAAGGCTATATGAAGCGTTCAGACAACAAAGCTCAGATTCTTTGAAGACAGCTTTATTTTCCCACCAGCTTAAACTAAGAAAAAAAAATTCAATGCCGCATGTTAAAAACAAAAATGAAATAGTATGATTTTTCAGCAAGTGTGGCCAAGAAAATGTGCAACCCAGGCACGAAATCCTTTTTTCGTTGCTTGCTATGTATTTCTAGTTGAGAAGCAACTATCTAATTGATACTTCAAAGCAAAACTTCATTCAAACTTCATTTCAGCTTTACTCAGAGGAGAGAGATGTTCCCTTTGTTCTGAGAAAAAAATATAGCAGACCGGAATAAAGATATATGAACTTTCAAAGTTTAAAAATGTGTATTTACCTAAAAGAAAAATCATACTGAAAACAGGATTCTGTGAAATTTCCCAAACTTATTTAAACAAACAATACTAGTATCTATATCAGTTACTGCCAATCTTTCCTTCATTCCCCCTTCCTCAAAAATAAAGGCAACTTATTTATGATTTATTAATCAAATTTATGTAGCTGCTCATCTCACTAAAGACTACTCTGGGCCTTGCAAATTAAAGATCCTTGGCAAGTGGCATAATTAAACAGGCAGGAAATTCAAAGATCTTCTAAATACAATGAAACTATGCACAATATTGCATCAGTTTTCATAGAAATCAGATGGCGCTTGATGGTCCAGAAATGAACGCATTTTCTTTTCCATTGCTCCAAATCCAAAGTAGTGCTGAACAGAAATAATATACTCCTTATCGGACATTACTAGTCCACTTAAACTGACAATTAAGCCAACAGTATTTGTGGAGTTATATCATAAAACAAATGGATACCCATCTGGGGAAGGCCAATAACAGCATTTAAAAACAACAATACAGTGGAACCTCCCGGTCATGACCATAATTCGTTTCAGAATTTCGGTTGGCACCCGATTTGGTCGTGACCGGAAGTGAGACTGACTGCACATGTGAGCACCACAAAAAAATTGGCACAGAAGGCAAAATTGGCATGGAAGGGGAAACTGGCCACGCCATGTTTGATTGCCAACCGGGTTTTTGTTCATGACCAGATGCAAACAGTTTGCAAAATTTTTGGTCAGTACCCGATTTGGTCGTGGTGAGAGGCATTCGTGACCAGAGGTTTCACTGTATATAGGCAATGTGAAACAGGAGTTTGGTGAGAAATAACATATGTGTAACACATAATTCATGATTAAAGGTGAAAAGTCTCCTTTGTATTATCCTTTTTTTTTTTGGCAATTGCAAGGAAATTCTTTGCATCTCCCGTTTATGATCTTCCTACTCTTCTGGTATTTTGTGGTGATCTTCTATGCCTAACCCTGATTTGCTTTCAAGTCCTGCCCAGATCCACAATGACTTTGTGGCTTCTCAGGACTCCACATCCTGGAGTCTTTTCCAGTGGAAACCATGGGTAGTTCACCTGAGCAATCTAAAATCCCTTATCATTTGACCTGCATCCTCTTTTTCTATTGACGATGAATAAAGTAGTCACTCACATATGCCTGTGCATGTGTGTTTTCCATTACTACTAAAAATTACTAGTCTCCATACTAATCATAAAATATTCTGGAAGATAGGTCCATGTAATGTCTCAGAAGTCAAGAAAATAAGTGCTACAGAACGAGCATTAAGGACATGTTGTGGATCTGAAGGGACAAATTCTAAATTCTCTCTTCCCCCACAATTGCAACCCATATTATTGGTAGGTTAGTAGTGCAAATAATTTCAACCAATTCTTATAAAACTATAACTGAAATATAAAAATACAGAAGGCAGAATATCAAAGAAAATTTTAGTCAAAAGGATTAGCTCCTCCATTTAATGTTTTATTAAAATGTGTTACGAGATAAAATGCAACTAGAAACAAAAAACAGGAAAGATAAAGAAATGCAAAGGAAACGAAAGAAAAAAATTGTGACTTCTGACTTTTTTCAGCGCAGTAAAGTACACCCCAAAAGCTACAACCTCAACCTTTTGAAACCTCAACCATTTCCTTTACATTTCTATTTCAAACTATTTCTATAACAAAGTCAATCTAGTCCTCAAAACCTAAAAATCAAAGTTTTACTTTTTCAATTTCGAACACAAAGTCCAGAAGCAGTTCCAAGTAGAAACAAAACTAGATCAATCCTTCTATTTAATTAAAACAGCCAATTTTGTTGTCTCTGCCCACTCTATCCCCTTAGCTTCAATTCTAACCATTGAAGCAACGGGTAGCAATGGGTCGGACACAACTTCGCAAACAGCAACAACAATGACAACAACAAATGTAAACAATAGAAAATCAATTAATCTTTTTTAAAATAAATAATGTAAATAAATAAATATAAGTTAAGTCACTAGGCATCCAAATTTTGATCACAGGATCATGAGGATGCTACAAGTGTGAAAAATGGTCATAAGTCACTTTTTTCCAGTGTTGTAACTTTGGATGGACATTAAGTGAACTGTTGTATATCAAGGACCATCTGTATGAAAATACTTAGCTGGAAGTCGGTTCTTCTGACCAGTAATCAAGACAAAAATTAGTTTGTGGGGTAGACAGCCTTTGGGGGTCTGTGTGTGAGGGAAACAGATAGGGGGAAGGGGGCTAGAGATAGTTGCTGATAGAACCTCATTGGTTTCTCTTTCAATAAATGGATTGTTATGAGTGACCATTTCCAGCTGTTTCTGAACCCTTAGAGCAGAGGTCCCCAACCTTTTGGATCTCAGGGACCACTAAATTCATAATTTTAAATCCTACGGACCATTAATATGACCTGCCTAATGACCAACCCCTTATTTACTGCAATATAAAAAATGCAAATAATTTTTCTGCAGACCACCAAAATTTTCTTGCGAACCACCCGTGGTCCATGGACCGACCACTGGTTGGTGACCACTACCTTAGAGGACAACTATATTGAGAGAAATGACACACTCTCAGCATTCCAAATATCTATCTCTTTAAAAAGGTATTAATTCTAGCACTTGTATTTGCCAACAACCAAGATTTCTCAAACTTTATGGTGCCAGAATCCCCTAAAAAATAGTATATTAATGTGTGTGCAGACCATGATTACACACATTTAGGAGTATGCAGAGGCATGGAATAAAACATGGAAGTGTTCCCATAGATGAATGTCAATGTAAGTCCATTTTGGCATCCACACTGTATTTCCGTGGATTTAAAATTGCAATTAATCAATCCCAGTATTAATGTCATGTCCACTGAAAATGTATAGTGCTTTTCAGGGGGAAAAAAATGGGAAAAAAAATGCAGATAACCGTTAGAAAAATGGGGGTTAAAATTCAAAAGCTCATGAAATACAGGCAGTCCTTGTTTAGCAACCGTCTTGTTTTAGCAATCGTTCAGTTACAACTGTGATGAAATATTAGTTAAGCCATTTCATCGCGTCATCACTTGAATCCTACAAAAACAGATTTGTTTTCAACCTCAAGATTAATAAACAATGAAACTTTTGAAAAAGTGACAAATGAGACAACAATAAGCATCAATGAGCAGGACGGATGTCCAGAAGACAAAACGCTAACAGGAAAAACCAGGAGTAACCCTGGATTCCCATCAGGGAAAAACATAAGCCCAAACTCCTTCCATCTCATCCTTTTCTCTATTTTCAGCACTTCCTGTGGCAGGGAAGCATACGCTAAATATTACTATGTTCTGCGTGCAGAAAGTGGGGGCTTCCCCTTAGGAGGCACACACATAGGTCAAAATATCCATTTCCTCTATTGTCACAACAAAAAAAACCTTGACCTGCATTGTATAGAATCAGAAGGGGCAGACCCAAAGGTTCCCAGATGAACAAATAGTCTTGCGGATGGTGTAACGAAAGCTGTTGGTTTTAGGAAACAAAGAAAAGAAAAGCAAAAATATGTATGTGCAGCAAATTTTTCTTCAACCACAGGAAGGATTAGAATTTTAATCTATGGATTTCTCTGGGAAGAGACAAAAGATGCCAAACCACTATTTGCCCTATCTGTTTCATGGCACCCATTATTGCAATTATACAATCTGAATGTGTTGCCCGGCCTCCAAATTCAGAGGGCTGAAATACAAGCCACCAAACATGACATCATGCATACTGATCAGTATAGCAGGGTCTAAATCCGTGATGGCGAACCTATGGCACGTGTGCCCAAGTTGGCACGCAGAGCCATCCCTGCTGGCATGCCAGCAATCTCTCCAACTCATGGAGTGCGCATGAGCATGCATGCCTGACTTCTGCACAACTGCGCATATGTGTGACTCTTGTGTAAATGCATGTGTGTGCGAGATGTGTGAGTTGCACATAACTGCACATGCAATAAAATGCCATGTGTGAGTCACGCGCAACTATGCATGTGTAGAAAATGCCGCACATGAGTCGCATGCGACTGTGCACGCATGGAAAACACTGCACATAAGTCACACACAACTGCGCATGTGCAGGAAAGGCCACATGTGAGTCACACACGACTGCACATGTGTGAGACTTGCACAACTCCACATGTGCACGCTAATGCACATGCACAAGACGCTGGCACGCAGAACACACACACTAACGCACATGTGCTCACTTTCGGCACTCAGTGCCGAAAAGGTTTGCCACCACTGGTCTAAATCATGGGTGTCAAACTTGATCGCATCACGTGATGTATTGTGATATATCGCAATATTTTTTTTTCCTTTGAGAAGCCAGTGTGGGCATAGTCTGAATGTGATGCATCTGGCACCAGGCCTCCAGTTTGACAGGCTTGATCTAAATGGCTACCTAATGCCCAGTATTCTCTGAAGTTTGATCAATTTAGCTTTTCCCCCTGCAATTTACAGCTGCAGAAAGGAAGGCAGTGATTGCAAATCAGGGTGGATAAAAATTGATGGTTTTTTAAAAAATAAAATTAAAAATCAGATTTTTTAAAATTTAAATCAGATTTTTTTTAGTTAATAAAATACTTTTGGAGTAAAAATTTATCTGAAGATAGTTTTCTTTTTAAGATACATTCATAATTTAGTTTATTCAGCATGAAATGGAGCTTAGTTATGTAGCATGAGGCTGTATATTCTGCAATATTGGGACTGTCAGTGAGACAACAGCGGGTCAGAGATGACGGTTGCTCTTTAAAAATGATGATTTAAATTGAGTTGACTTAAATCAAATCCACCCTGTTGCAAATTAAGCAGCAGCAACAGCTAAGAGACAGAAAAAAACCCCAAGCACAGGAATCTCTTGGTTTAAACCAGGGGTGTCAGGGTGGTACCACAGTGGATGAATCCTAAGCTATACAAGAAAAGTATCTGCCCAACCTTAGAAGTTTGAATGTTTGCTCAGACATTGTCAGAAAGTGAATGTCCTAATAGAAATCTTAAGCAAAGATTGTCAGCTTATGAAAGACTGTAAATAATTAGGCACTCTCCCACCAGAAGCCCTCAATTAAAATTTTTAAATTTTATCCACAACATATACAGAAAGTAAATGAGATTGCTATTTATCTATGGAGATTCTCAGTTATCCAGGTTATTGTTGTCCCAAAAGTGTTTTTTTCAAAAGGCAACTGGATTATTTTTTTCCTTGAAGACTTTTCAGTTCTCATTCAAGAAGCATCCTTCGAACTGATCCTCATTTTACTGACCTTGGAAGGATGGAAGGCTGAGTCAATCTTGAGCCTGGTGAGATTTGAACTGCCAAATTGCAGGCAGCAGAAGTAACCTGCTTAATTTTTTGCTCCAAAAGAGGCATTAAGGCTTATTTTTTGGTTAAGTATTATTTTTGGGAAAATATGGCACAAAATGTACCTGTCTGACCGACAATCTTAACTGGGGCTTATTTGGGGGGGGGAGGTAGGGCTTATATTATGAGCATCCTGAAAAATCACACTAGGACTTATTTTCCAGTTGGGTCTTATTTCCAGAGAAACACAGTAATAGCAATAGCACATAACTTATATTCCACTTCACAGTGCTTTACAGCCCTCTCTAAGCAGTTTACAGAGTCAGCATATTTCTCCCAACAATTTGGATCCACATTTTACCTATCTTGGAAGGATGAAAGGTTAATCAACCTTGGGCTTGGTGAGATTTGAACTGCCAAATTACGGACAGTCAGCAGTACTGCACTCTAACCACTGCGCCACTGAGGCTCAAATAAAATAAATCAATAAAAAAAGTTTTAAATAACATTATCAGCGTTAACAATTAAAAATAAATAAATTTTATTTATATTTAATTAATCATTTGAGTTGGTAAGAAGCACATATTAATTTTCTTATCTAATTATCCAGAACAGGTAATCTTTGGCAAACAATAGCAGTTGGCCTGGAATTATAATCACTGAACATAAAGTGTGACATCACATGACTGTGTTGCTTAGAGACAGTTCCAACTGTCATTAAGTGAGGACTGTGTGGGACTCATGTGATTTCTACTTCAGACTTCCTGCCAATTTTCCCACTAAATTTGCTTATGGGAAGCTGGCAGGGAACATCAGAAATTGTGATCTTGGCTGGCTGCAACATCATAGTTATGGGATGGGTGCCAAACTCTTACAATAGAATCACATGACCACAGGGACAGTGCAATGGCCAGTACACCAAGGACCAGTCATAAATGCCACTCCATTCAACACCGTTGTAACTTTGAACAGGTGATGAGTGAATGGACATAACCCAAAGACTGTCTGTTTGTTATTAGTTCTCCATTCAAAAAACACTTAAATTGGAAACCTGTTTCTGAAGTAGAAAAGCAGCTACATCCAGCACACCATATCACCTCAACACTGGATGTCCGTCTTCAGGATCAGAAACAATTCCATCCTGCTATTTTTACATTGTTCTCTCACATACAGTCGGCGAACATCTAGAGATAAAGTGGAGAATCTCAAAAAAATCTAATCTTCAGCTTGCAGAAAAGAAGTACAGCTAAATGTCAACTAGAGATGCTAAATGACAAACCTGCAAATGAATCTCCCCATGGCATCATATGCATTAAATAATAGGGAAGAGAAATAGAATCACCACCAATTCCCAAGATTTCATGTGCATATCTCTCAGTGTCACCTTCTGACAGCAACCAAATAAATAATAGAAGCAGTGCAAAGTAGGATTTCCTGTCTCTAGCATTCAAGTGCTCCAAGGCAATGGTAACAAATGTCACTAAAATATCTAGGAATATCAACAGGGTTGTATTTCCTGACTCTCCTCCAGAACCCTGGGTGATCAGAACAATCTTCAGCCAAATATGGAACTGAATCCACATTGACAAGGGACTGGATTAGTGTTTCTCAACTTTGGCAACTCAAAAGATATGTGGACTTCAACTCCTAGATTTCCCCAGTAAACCAATCTGGGACTTGAAGTCTATATATCTTAGAGTTGCTCTAAGAGTTGCTCTACTGATCTAGATCAGGGTTTGGGGAACTACAGCCCTTTTATGACTTGTGGACTTCAACTCCTAGAATTCCTGAGCCAGTCATGCTACGGGAGCTCAGGAATTCTGGGAGTTAAGGTCCGCAGGTCATAAAGGGGCCATAGTGCCCCACCTCTGGTCTAGATGATCAAAATGAAATCAGTTAGAAGGGTTAAGAAAACATACAGATTGCAAAATAGAGATTTTTATCCAGGAATGTAAAGGATTTGATATTCCACAAAATATGTTGGCTTCCCAAAAAATATGCATGCATACAAAAACTCAGTAAACATCCCAATGGATGTGCAAGAGAGAAACCAAGATTTTTATATTAAAGAACTGAACCTAGACATGTAATCCTAGCCAGCTGATCTTTAGTACTAGCAGAGAATGTTCTTTGTAGCTGATTCCAGATCACAACACAGAGGGAAATATCCCCTTGATAAACACTTGGAAACAATTCCAAAGACAGGAAAAGGAAGAAAAGCTTTGCTGTTGCTTACAAGCATCTATCTATTTAAAACAAAGCCATCCTAAACTGTTCCTCAAGAGTTTGAAAAGGTGACATATCATAAACATGCTCTCTGACTCTATGTGAGGGCTGACCACATTTCCCTCCCCTGACCAGCTCTCTTCAGTTATATCAGACTACAGATCCCATCACTTCTAGGCCATTTGGCTCTGCTAAATTGAGGGGATGTATATTCTGTTGAGCCAGATGAGAAAATAATCCATCGGAGAGCGAGAATGATGCAATTGTATTTCATTCTGGTGGACTTCATAAAAAATGTGCTGAGATAGTTTTAAAAATTACAGAAAATGATAACATCCAAGTTCCTCCTCCTCCCACGGTATGCACCTGCATACGCGCACACAGACGCACACATACACACTTTGTATCTTTGCAATTACCCTGTGACATGAAACTGCTCCACTATTTTCCTGGTCCTGGTTCAACACTGCTTTCTGCACGGTGTTGTCCTAAGACAGGGGTATCAAACTCAAGGCCTAGGGGCCAGATTTGGCCCATGGGATGCTTAGAGCTGGCCCATGGGGCTGCCCTGGAAACAGTGAAGGACCAACCAATGGTGCCTCTGCCAGTGAAAATGGGGCTCAGTGGGGCACATATAGCCCTTCTGAGCTCTGTTTTCGCTGGCAGACGGCTCGGGCCACCACAGGCGCCCCTGACATGAGTGACATCAAACTGGCCACACCCACACTGGCCACACCCACCACAGCTCCTGAGGTTAAACACAACCTTGATGTAGCCCTCAATGTAATCGAGTTTGACACGCCTGTCCCAAAGACATAATATGCTGTTGAGGTTGGCTATTGAAGAAAATATTTGGACACCTCCCTCAAAAAAAAACCCCCACAACACTGCTCCATGAAATTCAGCTCTGCTTCAAACAATAAATAGAAATGTTTAAAATGCAGCAGAAACAATAAATCATTCTTAAAGCATTACTCAAAGGACTTCCACCCTTCTTCCTTTAGCTCTCCTATGCTATTCGCAGATGTATGCATCATATACTCCTCTCTTTATTACTGCTGCAGAAATTAAAAAAAAAACCTTGGCAAGAAAACAACTGAACATCTGCAAAATAGAAAGGGGGGGGAAGGTTCTTTTCTGGATTGGCTTTAGTGCTTGGATACTAGAAAGGCTTGTCTCTCCTTTGGCACAGAAGCCGGTCCTCAGACCAAGCCACCCCCAACCAAGCTTCTCCCAGATGTGTCAGTCTACAACTCCAGATGTGGCAACCTGGCTAGGCATCCAATGGGTTAGAACAGGGGTGGGCAATTGCGGCTCTTATTATGACTTGTGGACTTCAAATCCCAGAATCCCTGGGCAAGGCAACCTAAATAAAATGGAGGAAACATTGTGAGGTG